>JAILXH010236065.1:25091-47308 GCA_023558415.1 Piaractus mesopotamicus | reverse complement strand
AGTCATCGTTATTAACACACCATCGTTAAAACAAAAGAAGTACATATCAAATACTAAGAAATTCTAAAATTCATGTAAGATTCTGCTTTTTACACATTTTCAGCTGTGGTCTAATACTTTTGGACCCCCCTCTACCTGCCTATGCCAATAAATAAATATTGGAAAATTGGGAAAACATCTATCTGGATTAGCATTACAGAGAAATATAACATTTATTTGTATATGTATAAATTGCAGACATTTTTAACACAGCAGGCCAGCATCACCTAAATGTTCTGCTCTTCCAGAATACAATACGTCATCAAATATAGGTCAAATCTAAACATTTGTCCAATGCTGATATTTTTTTAGTGTCTGCCATTACTGACATGATTCCGATATCGTCTTGCATCCCTATTTGTGTTATAGTTATTCTGTTATGATTTGAATTTGCAAAAAGAAAACCTTTTATTTACATTTTTGCCAAGACAGTGTAATTAACTGTGTTTGCATGTATCAAAACAATTGTAATAACTCTGGACTCTTTAGAGTTAAAGGCAGAAAATGCAGCTAAGTTTTTCCAGCCCCCTCCTCTCTTAGCCCACTGGCCATTAAACTAAGTGTGCTGACAGGTGCGACAGGACAGGGAAGAGGAAAAGGGGAAACAGTGACTGTGTGTGTGTTGGGGGGATGGTTAAGAGTATGTATGTGTGGTGAGGGGCTTACAGAAAGAGCGTGAGGTGAAGTGGCCTCATGCTTATAAAAATGTTTTTTAAACATGGCTGATGAGTTATGGCAGGTGCTGCTAGTCAGGGTGACATAGCCATACTGTTACTGCTGCATAGCTTCAGCACATGTTCATTTGTTCCCCGTGACCTCTTTCTGCTCCTGCGTCCACAGTGACCTGCAACACAACTCTGTAGAAGCAAACATGCTTAAGCCCTGGTGGGGTTGTAGCTCTGTGTGGGTTGAGAGATGACTGTTCAATGGGATTTGCTCATATGTTTTGGCTGTGGTAGCCAACTGCCAGAGTGGCTGATGTTGTTATATAATAGTGTTTAAGTTCAATAGAAGACTTAATTTTTTGCAACATTTTTTTTAAGTGTACATTAGTGAGAGCTTGCTTGTAGCATATATGTGGCATTATTTATATTTTGGCTGCTAAACTACTCCATAACTCATAGGATCCAGTATGATGCCGTCTTCAGACTTCAGAGGCCTACAGAAAGTTAGTTGGGGTGAAATAATGAAAGCATTTTCAACATGGTCATAAACACATGCTCTTCTGGCTGATGTTAGCATTTCTTCACAACAGCCCATATGGCTAGAGCCATCTGATTGACCGCAAAGCACACCAATTCAACCATACCTGTGTGCAAATGGAGGTGAAACGCCTACATTTACTACATGTATTCTGTAGAGCTGTGGAGCTTATAGTAGACTCACAGACCTGTTCATCTAAAAAATATGCTTAGTACATGTATGTACTACTTATTTTAATAGGAATACTCCAACATTTTCAACCTAATCTGTAGTGTATGGTCGATTGTATGGCAACTCTCCTGTACTTAGAAAAGACAAGAAAAAAACATTCTCAGAAAAGTCTCAGAAAGCTTCAGCATTTGCTGATTGGCTTCCCTTATAAATGTGTGAACAGTTTACGTTCCTTTACAAAGAACAGCGATATTATATTGTTGAAACAAATAAATTATTGTCTGTCGTAATCAACCATATGCTACATACAGCAGATAGAGAAAACTTGACTATTCATTAAATGAATGAATGGACTATTCATTCCTTTAATTTGTAAACAGAAAAAATGTAAATAGATATAAATAGTAAACACAAAATTTGTAGAATGTGATCAGCTTGTGGTCTTTAATATCCATTTGCTATCTTAGGAGTCACTTATGCTATTAGTAAATTTACATTGGCAGCCATACATTTTGTATCTTTAGAGTCACTTATGCTATTAGAATATTTACATTTGCGCCATGCTCGCTAAAATAGGGCCATAGGAGTACATAGGAGTTCATTTAACATTTGTGGAGTTCATGTACTCACATGAACTCCACAAATGTTAAATGAACTCCTATGTTGAATGTACTGTGCATGTTTACTGCTCTAGGATTAAAATACAGATGAGAAGACAAGGGCACTTTTATTTTTGAGATGTAACCTTTGCTGTCTATGTCCTGAAAGAGGAGAGGCTCTTTTGTCTGTTTAATGTTACTTCCTCACTTCACGGTGAAGTGGAGCAGGCTGCTGGTAGTAAGGACATGACACCTGGCTCTGGCCACAAGCTGCAGACTGCTAGCGAAATGCCACAGTGGCTTTCTACATTCCAGAACTTCATGAAATGTAGGCCTGCTTATGCTCTTCCATATCAACTGTTCTCATTTCCATCTCTCTCTGCCTTTGAACTGTAAATAAAGTGTTGGCCACTGATATCGGAATCATATCTGCATCAGATAATTACTTTAAAAAATGGGACAGATGTTTGACTGATATGTCAAATTTGGTAATGTATTTATTGTTCTCTGGAAGAGCATTCTGGGATACTATGCTAAAATTTCTGCATTTTGTTTAGTTTACTACATTTGTTACCCTCCAGAAATACATCTAATATTACACTTTAATATAAATACACATTTTTAGTCCTAATTTCTGCATTGTATAAATATGTGTCAGCATCAGCATATATGTACGTGTAAAATTCCTTGTACAATCCGTGAAGTAATTCTATTTATTTATTTATTTGTTTTATTTTTTATTTTTATTTACTTATTGTTTTTGGCCGGCCCCTCATCTGAGGTCTTTTACCGTGAAGTACTTATAGACAGCAAACATTTCACTTTTGATCTGTTGCTGCTCAAAGAACCAGAGAGCAGTGGTCAAAAAACTAACAGAGATTTTACTCTTTAAGTGTTTCTCACTTTCATTGTCATTAAAATTATTTGTAAAGTTATTTGTAGGCCTGTTTAATATTTTGTTTCTTTTCTTTCTCTTTAAGCTGAAAACTGAAAGTGTCATTTTTGATCATTTTAAGCTGAACGTTTCAGTGACGGAAATTTCGATACATCCTTAAGTAAACCAATGAATTTTTATTGAAACAATTAAAAATAATAATGAAAATTAGGATGGTGCTATGAAGGATTGTGTATTTCAGAAAGAGAGAAAATAAGCTGTGCCAGCAATTTCTCTTTTTCAGCCTGACATAGGAATTAAACAGAAAGATATATGGGCTGCTTCTTACTACCTTGTGTGTGGTTTATACACTTGGGAGGAGACCAAGTCGAGGGGAAATATGTGTGTGGTTGAAGCTGTAAATATTCCTTGAACAGTGTGGGTATATGCTGGGTTTTCCAGTTTATCTTGTACCTGCACTCATTAGCCATTTTATCAGTTTTATGACATATTATGACACAATATGTCAAGATATGTATTTTGGAAAAGACAAAAAGTGCCACGTTTAAAAAATACTCCTTCAAAAAACTATGATTACAATGATTTATATTCATCATTTTATATCCTGTGCTGCACGGAATCTTATTACAGGACTGATTATGCTCTCTTTCTAATGAAAAATACAGGTGGGAAGTTTTAAGTACTGAGGATAGGCTCAGAAAAGCATACTGTGACATAATTTATCATGATAATGATAAATATTGTCATATTGCCGAGACGTAGTGGTAGATCATTCAAGCACAGCAGTGACACCAGTATGGTATTGACAAGTTAATATGTGTTTATCAGGCGCAGCATTGTTTTGGGGGTTTTCACACACTTCAGTGTCACTTGAAGTCACCTAAAATTATCTAGTGCACTTGCAAGGTGTACCGGCAAGGTAGGTATGTCTAATAAAGTGTCAGTAGGTGGATGATACCTAAAAGACGGACGACTCTGTTGATTGTAGGCCATACGAACCTTCAGTGTGTATAAAATGTATCTTTGTTCATTAGAGTCTAAATCTTGCTTCCTCATTCCTCTCAAGCATACAGTTTTTGGGGTGTGGAAGAGCATGTGGAAATATCTGTGTGCGGGAACGTGTGAAAGTGTTGGTCTTTAGAGTTCTGCTGGCATTCAAAAGCCTTCTTGGTGTTTGTGCACTGTAATTTTGGTAACTGTGGTTCCTTTAGGACATTTGAAACTGGTAATACGAGCAGCATATAAACAGTAAGAAACATTAAAGGGCCTTATAAACCCTATTCGACTCTTTGGACTATATGTTGTCCTGCTGAACTCTTACAGTAACATATCAACCATGCAGGTCCAACTGGAAGACTCGTTGAGAAGGCTTACCACTCTGGAATGATCAACCCAAATCACCAGTGGCAGAAGCTGACACATAACGGTCCTATTGCCCAGTTTGAGTATCAAATCCGGGTAACTTGTGAGGAACATTACTATGGCTTCGGCTGCAACAAGTTCTGCCGGCCACGTGACGAGTTCTTTGGACATTACACTTGTGACCAGAATGGCAACAAGACCTGCCTAGAAGGATGGACGGGCCCTGACTGCAACACAGGTAAGCTAGGCAAAGTATTCTGAGATCCAGTCTGAACCAGTCCCCTATTTCAGTCCTGTTTTTCACATGTCCTCATCAGCTTTCTCTCACTAATTCTCCCTTGGGGGAATCTAAGACTCCATCTTTACAGCCCAGGAAAAAAATAGCAGACTAGGCTGTTTGTAAGCCAGAGCAATTAAATACTTAATATTCCAAAAATAATACATTTAATTTGCCATATTAAAATTTGGCTTACTGTAGGAAACTACTCCATCAGCTAAAAGTAATTTTGTTACTTTGCTTGGCTAACTTGCTAGTTAGCAAGCGCATGGCTACAGTTAGCAACACTAAAGAAAGAAGAGGAATGTAACACATTTCTCATACTTAACCAGAAGTTTGAGCCAGACAAAGCAAAATGCCCAACTCCAAAAACAATATGCATTACTAAGTTTGCTGAGCAAGCTAATTTTCTCAGTAAGGCTAGCTTTGCTAAAGGTCAGTGCATTCCTAATGAAAATTTGCTCTTCATTGTTAACTCATCCTGCATGTGAAAACTTTTGTAATGTAGGTGCTATGTGCTTTGGTGTCAGTGCAGGCGTGTTACAAAGAGTATGTCAATGTAGTGTAAGTCTCCTGAAACTCACTATAAATCTGTCCACAAGTGAAATGTTGCTAGTAACAATTCTCTTCAGCTCTTTTTTGCTCTTGAAATCTTATCAGTCCACAAAAAGGATCAAAGTGGTTACAATATAGTTTTAGGCCCTGCATTATTCCTTGAAGAGAGCTATTAAGCGGATGCAGGAGCCATTTTAGAAGGCAGGAGAGGGTGGTTTGGCTTCTAATGTTATTATGTAAAGCTCCAACCAATGGAGAACGCTGAGGTTAATGTGCCTCAAGGCTTGACGACAGGCCTCAAATTAGATTGAGCTCTGTGGGTGGATTAGGGATTTGATAGATACCCCCTTGCATTCCAGAAACATTCCCATGGGTGAGGGGAGAACAGCATGATCTGACATGGTACAATGCAGATGGACAGACCACAAACTAACATTTGTTTCCCTACTTTTCTCCTCGATTTCCCTATTTCTTTTTCACCAGCTATCTGCAGGCAGGGATGCAGCATCGAGCATGGATCCTGCAAACAACCAGGAGACTGCGAGTGAGTCACTTTATCCGCCTCTTCTTTATGATACAATTAACATTTTGAAAGAATTCTTGTCTGCAAGTTCCCAGACAGCCTGTATGGGTTTTTTTGTTCGCCGTCTTGGCCATGTTGCTTGGCTACTTGACATTTTGAGCTTTCGGGTAATTTAAGCCTTATTGAAGAGTGGGAGTAGAAACAGTACAGGCTCAGAGTCTCCTCTTGCAGCTGACTGCCAGGCTGCAGAGCTCCAGAGAGTGCGTCATGGTCAAATCCTAACAGAATGTTGTCTCCTGCCTGCTCTGCCAGTCTCTGAGAGCAGCTCCAGTTCTCTTCCTGTCCAAAGACGATGAAAAGCACAGCCTGTTGACATTATATTCTAGCACCGGCAAAATGGCACTTTGGGGGGGGGATTGAGGCAGTGTCAGTAAAGGCGTGTTGTTCAGTGGGCCAGAGAGCACTAAATGTGGTCCACTATAACCAACATTGTTGTTGGTTTGTTCTCTGTTTTTCCTTGTCTTTTTGGCAAATGCACAAGGTTTATCAGTAGATCAAGCAGAATTCTTAATTGGCCTTTAAAATGAACTGCTTGTTCAGTTAATGGTATATGAATTCGGCCCTAAGGAAACTGAATAGGAATTCTGAGTGTACTTGAGTTTGTGGTGTTCCAGTTTGCCATTCTTCTAAGCCTTGTGCTTATTTTCATATGAAACAGTGATCCATAACGAAAACAAGTCAAACTTACTGGGTCATTGAATGCAGTTTAGCGGTGATTTAAGGTTAATGGTGTAGATTCTCTGGATAACAGAATTAAGACACTGCTAACTTGCATGCAGTTAACTGCACATACTTCTTGATATGCAGCAGTTTAGCCGTTCAAATTACCCCAAATTGTCATCCAAGACATGTTTGGTGTCCAAAGATTGATTCTTCAGATATGTGCTGAAGCTACAAGGCTAATGTAGACTAATGTAATGTAAGTAGACTTAGCAAACTGCTTACCTAAATCATCTTGGCTCAACCATGTTGAGTATCTCAAACTGACTTGCTTAGGTTGACATACAGTGTCATACATACTGTTGACATGGCATGCTGTTATCTGTAAAAATGTAGAGACAAAGTTCAGGCTTCAAGGTTGCTGCTACTACTGTTTTTAGTTATATACTATACTCTTTATAGAAAAAAACACTTAAGCGAGTCTCTCTGAGACACTTAAAAATTCAAGTATGCAGTGTGTTAACATGGTAGCCGTAAGTTTTCATGACCTCCATGACTTCCATGACTCCAGTCTAAGATTAAAGAAGCAAACTTTGGACACTAAAAATGTCATGGCAGATATATGACTTTTAGGGTAAGGAGAAAATGGTGTAAATTTTTGGCTGAACCAACGCTTTAGTATTTAGTTTGCCCAGAAGGTGGATGTTACTATGTGTTCAAAAGGCAATTTCTGCATACCTCAAAGAATACTTACCAAAGTGAATGACCCAGTCATAAAGAAATATCATGCATAACTCATTTGTGTCAAGGAGAGAAGAGTTACTGTGAGCTCATAAACTGAGTATTTCTTATGCAACTCGCAAGCTGGGTGTTCTCCACAAGTTGCGGCGTGCTCTGCCTGAGGCGTTTATTAAAGAGTTTTCCCTATTTCAGTAAATGTTCAGTTGATTAGTAATCAACAGTTTGGCTGTCATGGCTTATTAGTGGCTAAGAACTGTTAAAAAAAATAAGAATTTAACATTGTCTTTTTAGCTGAACTAAAGCAATTACACATCTTCAGCCGAGGGTGATAGTGTCTGATTGTCAACTTGGCTGTTATGTTGAAAAGTTGACTAACCGCAGGCAAGAGGGTTGAACCCTGCGAAGTTGTTGCATTGTCCCTTCTGCAGGAGAGTCCTGGACTGTTGTCTTGTAGCTGTTGAAGTCTATAATCATGAAAAGCTGAATGCATTTTTGGGCAACTGTTATTTTAAAACTGACTTGCAGCACCATTAATGAGTCATTTGTTTGACCACTGCCTAGAAGTCATACTGGTGTGGTTGAATTTATAGCGTTTGTTTGACCTGGTCAGCAGCTTCAGGCAAATGAAGCTTTAGGGTTAGAACTTGGTTTAGGCCAGCTTTGTCCAACCCTGCTGAGAGCGTCCCTGTTTACTTAAGGTCATTTCTCATCCTCAGTATTGCTTACTCTGCGTGAAAAGGCACCATTTTAAAGAAAAGTGGTTGTGCACGCAGTAACAGCACTGGGTTGCACTTGGCAAGGTAATTTCCACATTTAAAGTTATTTGCACAGCCATTGAATTGCACGGCAGTTTAATCCATCCTAAACTTAAAATGTCAAGGCCTTTTGGAGTGATTTTTTTTTTCTGCCCTAATGCCATTCGTACACTTCCCACTCTTGAAGAGTTTGGTGAGAGAAAAGGAAGAGTGAGTAAACCGCTGACCGGAAAAGTTTTTTAATTTTTTTTTCTCATGGAGAAGGCCTTGCTAACATTTAAGAATAGCCCTCTTTAATCAGTGACTGAGGTTTACTTAACCACCGTGTTTATTTTTACAGCTGAGCCGCTGCCCCGAGCTAATTGTTTTCTTTTTTATCCCAGAGGGCAGTCTGTTTTCCTGCTGCAGAGTTCTCAAGAGAGTCACTAACTCATCAGTATACTCTGTAGAAAAGCTTTTTTTTCCATTTTTAATTGGTCAAAGAAGAACTATTTAATTACAGTCGCGTTTGCCCTAAAAAGGAAGAGCATTGAAAATCTGTCACTGTGGCTTTTGTAGAAGGGTTTTAATTAGGAAATCAGAGGTACCCTGTGGTCAAAGTGTCTTTCTCTTGCCTTATCCTGATTAGGACTCACTAAAAGGGAACGAGGCAGAGTTCCAATGGGCTGTTTTTAAATATACAATTGCAACTAAGCAGATAGATTTTGTATGATTTTCATGTGCATTTTTCATGCTAAAGGTTAGGTTTGGATACATTTTACAGTACTCTGTGAAAGTCAGAATCGTCTTCCATTTATTTAACTTTCAGTCAAAACAGTCTTCTTGACAGTTCCACATGATTTCTGACCCATAGTGTTGAGTTGTCTTCTCACAGTGGAAGTATAGACAAAAGCACCTGTGGATGTTTTGAAATCTGAAGCAAGAGAAGAGGTTGATTTTCAAAGACAAAAGCTTAGTACTGTTTGTCTGATGGTGACAGTTTTGGTCTACTACGTCTTGCATGGATTTACATAGAAGTCCCATTTTCTCTTTGTCTTTAATATTTTTTTGAACTCCAGTTTTTTAAACTTTTTTAAAACTGTTTTTTCATTGTTCTTTATTGATGGTCCTTTCCTTATGCAAGTGGATTATCTTATATCTCCTAAAAAGTGAATAAATTCACCTAATATAAGAAATGAAGAATGGTCAGAGTTCGAATTACACAAGGGCATTGGGGCAGGGGCAGTGTCATATTCCTAGATACTTAGACTTGCTCTTCACAATGCATGAATATGAGAGAGTACAGCTTGAAGCCTCATTTAGTGTCAGCTGTTAAGAAGACCCCCACAAAACCCTTGTAATTCCCACCAAGCCCACAGTGTTAAGTACTGTAAGTACTACTGTGCGTAAATTCTGTACATTTTTTATTGCCTGTCTGTCTAATTTAACATACTGCAACACCTCTAGTCACTCTAGATGCACACACACACACATCACCGCAGCTGTCAGAACAGCCCTAGAGCCAAGAAACCGCACTCAGACTGAAACAAAGTGTCTTGCCGCAGGCTAATATTAACTCAGTTAAAAGGCCCAGAGGAGTTTTAAAAGCTGGTGTTTGTTGTTTGCATGGTTTGACGCTAAATAGTTTGCAGACCAATAGAAGCTGTCAACCCTTTGTTTCCCTGCAGTGAACCATGGCGATGTTTTAAGTCTGTTGTCTAAAAGGGAAGCCGTAAACTTTCTATGAATGTCTTGAAATAATACATCTTGGCCTGTGGTGTGAGAAATGCTTCAAAAGAGCTTTTTTTCTTTTTTTTTGAGTAGGATTGTCATATGGCCCCATTTAGGCCTTGCTGTGAACTCCATTTTTCTGTCAAAGTCAAATTGTTCTTGTTGACTGTTCGTAGCAGCCATGCATCAATGTGTATGCCAGTGTATGATGAACGCTTGTGCATATGTTTGTGTCATTTCTCCATAGCTGTCTGTACGGCTGGCAGGGCCTGTATTGTGATAAGTGCATCCCTCATCCTGGCTGTGTGCATGGAACATGTGTAGAACCATGGCAGTGCCTCTGTGACACCAACTGGGGCGGACAACTCTGTAACAAAGGTGCTCGATTTCTCTTGTGTGTAATTAGAGCAATGCTAATGCAAGAGTTTAGTTCCCTAAAAGAATTCCCTAAAAGAAATAACCTTTCAGTGAATAAAAGCTATTGATACTAATCCATCAAAATCTTTTTGCCATCTTTACTTTTAAGAATTTAATCTTATTGAACAATTTATCAGGTACACCTACCATATAGTTGCTTTGTGTCATTGGACAACAGTATTTAGATTAACCAAGGACAACCGATGACTACAGTTGGAGGCCTATAAGAGTAACAGATGATAAAGAGATATATATGAAAACCACTGACAACTATAGAGCGCATATAACAATGTTTTACTTTCTCAGATTTGAACTACTGTGGCACTTACCAGCCCTGTCTGAATGGAGGGACATGCAGCAACACAGGACCAGACAAATATCAGTGTTCCTGTGCTGATGGCTACTCTGGAGCTAACTGTGAGAGGGGTGAGCATGAGCATGAGCATTCATGTCTTTTTATTGAAATACGACTACAGAAGAGCTCCAATAATGCACGCCGAGCGTTTCAGCGAATGGTGTTCTAGTTCTGAAAACGACCTGGTTCAGTTGAAGAGGACTTTTTTGGATTTCCTGGTCAGGAAGTAAACAGTAGTGAGAGGCATTTTAACCATTTTTGCTTTTTGAATATAGAATATAGAAAATATAATTTTTTTATTAGGAAAAACTGGTTTTACATTCTGTTCATTTACATTTCCAGAAACATGCATGAAACACTGGTCCCTCAAGAACATGCTTTAGGCAAAAGCTCGTACTGTGCTCATAAGACACGTTTTAGAAAGCCTGTAAACAACATGTGCCAACCATCACCCACCCAGCTTTGTAGCAGAAGTCTGAGCAGGACTGTTTTTTTTAGTTCCGCTACCGCATTGTTTAGTTGGATGGTGAACTGCAGTCCTGGAGGGCTTGAGTCCAGCATAGTCTGGTGATTTTCTTGCTTTTAACACACTTGCTAAACCTGGCATTGGCTGCTGAGTTGAATCAGGTGTGTAGGAAAACCACCAAACTGTGGAGGATTCTGGCCCTCCAGGACGGGATTTTGAAGCCCCTGGTTTAGGGCTCCCAGATCAGCTAATCCTCTATTATGATCCGGCTTGCCTGTAGATCTCAGCTGTTTTGACAGTCAAGTGGCAGCATGGGTGTAGTGATGAAATCTGCCAAATGGGTCGTCACAGTGCTTTTCTCGAACCTCTGTTTCCTCCCACCACCTCCACCTCATGACCTAGTCTAAAGCCTTCCGAGTGCTGACAGCAAGGTCAACCACCTCAATGTAGGTCTCTACCAGTCAGTACAGTTTAAGCAAGAGTCATTCATTCTTAACTATGATGAAAGATTATCTCCTTCCCATTTCACATAGAAGAAAGGGGAGCAGTAGGGTAACAGTCACAGTGCATTGGTCAGGTCAGCTTGAGCATGTGTGGCAAGACAGTTTAATTACTGTGTGAGTGGCAGAAGCCTTCATTAGCACACATGCCTTTCAGTGGAAAAGGTATGGTTGAGTGATATGATGGTGTTGTCATTATTAAGATATCAGGACATCAGTTTATGCTTTTCTGAGCACAACTCAGCTATTGTTGGTACTTTTAGAACACTGTCAAACAGTGTACAGATTTAGGCAAATTATAGACAAGCAGTAAACAACATTTAGTGTCAGAGTAAAACAGCATATTAACAAGGAGCTTGTTTGACGTTAAGCCAATTTTTTTAGTTGATAATGCTTCCTCCCCTTCAATAATTACAGTGAATAATAAAAAAGTAATTATTGTACTTATATGTACTTATATGCCTATAGCATGGAAAAGCATATTTGCACTTTTATTTTATGTTTTAAAACTAAACGAGTTTAATGTATATTTAATGTATATAAACTTGTATATAAATATTGTTTAAGTCAAAGTCAAAATGTACCATTTACTCTCCAGTCCTTATGGTCCATATATGGAAGTGAAACTATAAAGCCATTTTGTATTCACTGTTTTGGTAATGGGACAAATAAACTGTGCATTCCAAATACATATATACATATGATCTCAGCTGTTGCATATGTATATGTGTATTTGGAATGCACTGTTTATATGTGTGTGTGTGTGTGTGTGTGTGTGTAAGCAGTCACAGTCCTTATAACTTCAGCATGAATGAATGAGCAAAGTGTTGTCATCTTTATAAATGAAATAAGTAAGAGTTTAGCCTGGATGTGTTGTGTTCACAGCGGAACGTGCCTGCCTTTCCAACCCGTGTGCTAATGGCGGAAGCTGTAAGGAGATTAGTCAGGGTTATGAGTGCTCATGTGCAGCTGGCTGGAGCGGCCCATCCTGCAATATCAGTAAGAATGTTAGATACATAGCCATAAACAAGTATGTCTGTCTCTGCAACTGTGCACTTGGCGATTCATCTTTTCTTTTTTGTTCTCATAATTGCACATCATTTTGCTTAGGGGAGAACCCTGTGAAAGAATGCAGTGAAAACAGGATTGCTTTCTCAGCTTCGACTGTTGATTGAATTTCACATACAGGCAAAATGTAGTTGCACTGCAGAAAATGATATCTTTGCAAATGACACCATTGTGAATCTAGTCAATATATCTAATATTTCTTAAAAGAATATTCAATGTATTTCTAGATGTTTTTGACCTTATCTAGAACAAAATGTCTTATTGTATTGGAAGACATAATGCAAATCATTTAGCTTCTTTCATGAAATAATGCCTCAGGGAAGAATACTCTGCCAATAGGAGAAGGCAATATCACTAAATAAAAATGGTAACACTTTATATAGAAAGCCCATTGTAGATGCTTACCTTGCATTTAACCTCAACTAATTATCTATTAAATTTGCTTATTTTTCACTAACCCTGACCCTAATCCTAAACATAATCTTACCCTGATCATAACCCTAATAATCTGAATCCTGAGATATGACCAGATTCTTTAGCAATTTAAACCTCTGTAGGGGCTTAAACCTCTGTTGGGGCTTTAAACTGACTTAATCTGCAGATAAGATAAAAAATATAACACAATGTCAAAATAAGACATATTAAATATGCATGTTGTGTTCTAGGGTTGTGCATGATTGTAACTGTAAGACTGTGCACAATTTGTTATGGTTTAGTTAAGTCCGTTTTTATTGTTTCACCTTTTAATTAATCATCAAAATAAGGGCATTGAAGCTGTGAAACTTAATTTATTGACAGAATCTTGGGTAGGATGTATTTACTAATAGGATATAGTATTTTGATTTGTTTTTCTCTCCATCATCCACAGTTGATAAACATCCCTGTATTCACTGATACACACTTGGCTTGCATATTTGTTGTGTCTAACCTGACCTCTTACTTTATAGATGTAGATGACTGTACACCAAACCCATGTAACCATGGAGGCACTTGTCAGGATCTGGTTAATGGATTTAAGTGTAGCTGCCCCTCACAGTGGATTGGCAAAACATGTCTGATCGGTGAGAGCGCTCAAACAAACAAGAAAGAGTTGGTCATCTTTTCAGCCTTGTGCTGAAAAGTTTAAAGGGCCCATTTTTTCACTTTTCTGAAATAAAACACTTTAATGTTGTAGGTTTCAAATGTGCCATTCATTCCAAAATCCATACGGTACATTTATAAAAACAAAGCTCCAAAAAAACAGTTGTTTTTGTGATGTCACAGAAACAAACAAATTAACTTATATCCACTGATTCTGCCTATAGCAGTTAAGCCCTGCCTTTTAAAGTAGTATAGACTGCTTTTGGAATGATGCACAATGCAGGGCAACCAGTCAGATCAGACATCTTTTCACAACAGTAACAAAAACAGCCCATTTAAATGTTAGAGATAAGAGAAGCTTAAGAAATGGCCATGTAAAAATGAATTATGCCCACTTTTGTTATATAAACCCACACAAACATCAGGGGAAAAATCAAGAAAATGCAAGAAAAATGTAGAATATGGGCCCTTTAAGGACCCCCTCTTGATATTTTAAATGTGCAGATTTCTTCAGGTTTTCATTATTTTTTATATACTTATTTATATCTAATTTTTATATATATATATATATATATATAAAGATGCCAATGAGTGCGACGACAAGCCTTGTGTCTACGCAAAATCCTGCCGCAACCTGATTGGTGGATATTTCTGCGAGTGTCTCCCAGGGTGGACGGGTCAGAACTGCGACATCAGTGAGTTGGCGAGCTTTGGCTACTTTCTGTCTTCTGTCTTTCAGCTTTATCAATCAGTTGGCTAAACCCTACACTTGTGCCTTTCAGTGATTTAAACAGAAGAAGCATGTTAGTCATATCCAGTGATGAAACTAAGGGGCATTAAATGCAGCATCATGGGACGGTACTCATTATCAAACCACCTGATGATTTGTAAGCTGGACTACTATCCTTAATCGGAACAAAGCTAAATGCAGAAATACCTTGAACTAAAAAACGACTTTTGGGACCTCTCCTTTCTCTGACAATAACCTGGCTAGCATCCAGAAGTGCCATCACATGAATGATCGACTAAAATCAAATTGGCTGAGCTTGAAAACACAGCATGCTTACAGCTTGTTAGCCAACACAACTATAACTGACTTCAACTGACAAATTTATGTGCTTTATTGCATTAGTACTGCTGGAAGTACATACAAATAAGATTGTGAAATGTTTAGAAACATTTTAATGGTTGATATAGGTGATGTAATCATGTTTGGGCATAAAAGCAGCATCCAGGAAAGGCTTAGTCCTTCATGAGCAAAGATGGGTTGAGGCTTGCCAAAAATACATCAGCCAATACAATCCCTTTTTCAAAAAAGTTGGACACTGTGCAAAATGTAAAATAAAATAGAATGCAATTACTACTAATTGAAAATACTACAAAAGCAAATTTATAAAAGGTTGAAACAGACCAAAGACATGCAGTAAGGCGAACTGGATATGCTAAATTGCCCCTAGGTGTGAATACGTGTAAGTGTATTTGTCTGTGTGTCTGCCCTGTGATGCACTGGTGACCTGTTCAGGGTGTTTCCTGCCTTCTGCCCATTGACCACTGGCATAGGCTCCAGCACTCCTGTGTCCCAGGAGGATAAGAGGCTTAGCTAGTGTCTATGTATGTGTGTATCTTGGCTGATGGAAACTGCATGTTTGGAATGCAGAGTAGATGAGCTGTATGGCAGTTACAGTTTCAGTGATCTATAATGTTAAATTCAAAAAGTGGATATCACGTCACTTTTATTTTGCAGATATCAATGACTGCCAGGGCCAGTGCCTGAATGGAGGAACCTGCAGGGTAAGGCAGTTTCAAGCCCCTTCAGTTACTGTAAACATCATTGTTGGTGGCAATGTTGATGCAGGAAAATGTGTCAATGTTTATGGCATTTAGAGTGTGTTCCTTCCAGTGCTTAGTCCTTCAGACCACTCCTCCACTCTAGATTTTTCCCTTTTTTGTCTTGTTGTTGCAATAGTTCTAAAAATGATTTGCAAGGTTTGATTAAGCTTATTCTTAAATTGAGCTTTAACTAAATTACCTAGCTATCAGGCAATTCCAAAAGTCTGAAACAGAATAAAATATAAAATTATATATCTAAATTAGAATAGCTAAGTTGAATACTTAAGTAGAAGTAAACTCAGAATAGACTGAAATACTGCAATGAGAAATTATTTGTAAATTATTTGTAATCCAAACTTGCCTGTTTCTCATTATACCAGTGAAAATGTGACTCCATCATTAATGCTCTGTTCCCTCTCTGTCTAAAGTGGCTTCCTAAATTATCCCATTTGGTGATTATGATTCATCTCTTCTCTCTTAGGATTTAGTGAACGGCTACCGTTGCGTCTGTCCGCCTGGATTTTCGGGCGAGCACTGCGAGAAGGACGTTGACGAGTGTGCTAGCAGCCCTTGCCTTAATGGGGGCCGATGTGAGGATGAAGTGAACAGCTTTCAGTGCCTGTGTCCTGCTGGCTTCTCTGGTCAACTTTGTCAGGTACCAAAAAATGTTGGCAAGCCTACTACTCCAGCCTTGTTCACACATAACAGGATTTCCGAAGACACAATTGTTTTCCTCTGTTTTCTGCGACAACAGTGTTTTTTTCAAAAATCTCTCCACACAAGAACACAAAAGATTATTTGAAAATGCTCACATGGTCATGCATGGAGGAGTAGGTGATAATACAGCATAAAACTTCAAATGTCAAATGTTGAAGAGATATTTTGTTGAAATATAAGCACCAAGTTTCATAGAGTGCATGACACTACAACACACCGGTGTATTAAGTAAATAAAGAACAGTGTAAACAAGGGGGATTCATATGTGCAGACTGATGAGGTGATGGTAACGTATGATAAATGATGTAATCATATAAATCCATATAAACCATACAGAAACAACACAGAACAACAAGTATCTTCAAAAAGAGACATGCATGCATTGAATTCTGAAAGATCTCTAACCTGCAGAGCATTTTCCAAAAGCTCAGGTGTGAACAAGAGGACAAAACTCAGAGTATACGTATGGTAGAGCCTGGAATGTGCCCCTCTGTGGTTCTACTTGCTTTAAAAATAAACCAGAATGTTTCTTTGGAGCAGTACCATAGAAGAACCACTTTTGATTCTGTGAATAAACAGTGGATGGTTTTTAAAAGAAGCATTTTTTGTAAATGAAATATGTGAGTATGAAAAATCTTTTTAAAGTTTAAAGAACCATGACATAATGGAAATTCTCTACACCAATTAAAGATTTTTCCTAGAATTGTACATCTAAGTGATTTAGGTATCTTTATTTTTAACTTGGAACGTTTAGGAACCTTTATTTTTGTAGCTTTTTTGAAAGGTCTTACAAATCACACAAAGCATTCACTAAGCTTTGAGAGAGAACAGCAGACTCTGCCTGTTTCTCTAAAATATTCCTCTTACTTGTTTTCATTCTCCTGAGCATTTCACTGTGCTGTTTCCTGGCAGAGCCAGTAGGGAGGATGCTGTGGGTTTTTCTGTTTTGTAAGCCTCGAAAAATGTCTGGATATCGCTTTCCCCTCATCATTTAGGCCTTCTTTCTCTCCGTTTCTCTCTCTTTCTTCTCAAAAATTTCTCTTCTTTAGCTCGATATTGATTACTGTCGGCCCAGCCCCTGTCAAAATGGCGCACTGTGCTTCAACCTGGCGTCTGACTACTTCTGCAAATGCCCGGACGACTATGAGGGCAAGAACTGCTCTCACCTCAAGGACCATTGCCGCACCACTTCGTGCCAAGGTGAGGCTTTCCGTCCGCCCAGGTGATCTTCGCACTACCTCTCCTTATGCCTACGGTAAGGTGATCTGTTTGTTGCGTGCCATTTTTAAGCTGCTTCCTGAGGGAAGAACACGGCGGAGGCGTCATATTGGGTTTCATAAGAGTGTTTAGCCTCAATCTGCCAATATGAGCTATTTTGCAGGAACTCTTCTACACACACACACATGCATACTTTCCAAGATCTTCCTGAAGGTCTGGCAATGTCTTTACAGCTCTGTGTGTGTTCTTTCTGGTAATGGCTAATGCCTTGGTGGGTAATGTGTTTTGGTTGCGGCGCTAGTGGTTTTGTGGCTGTGTGAGGCAGACCAACCACACAGCTAGATAAGCCTGTTGTGCCATTCTTTTGGCTTAGCCAGGGAAGATCACTAATGTTTGTTATATAGCCATATCATCCATTCCCATGTCTATGGGAGCAGACAGGGAGAAAAGAGGATTGCTTTTAGAATAAAGCAGAAAAAGATTTCAGTAAATCATCACGGTGGCAGCACGCAATCAGTCGCATCAGATTTCACAAGAGAATAAGCAGTTTAAGATTACTATAGTTTCCTTGTCAAAATAATTAAAAAGGAATATTTCGACCTAATTTATATTTGCCGAATTGTGTTGTGCAGTTGATTACAGAGTATAATTTCCATGGATTTCCTTGTACTCAGAAGAACAGAAAAGTCATTGACTTAAAACACAATTACTGTAAAAGCCATTGGGCAGTTGCTACATGTGTTGAAATAAATCTGTCTGTGGTAATCAGCCATATGCAGGAGGTGCAGCCGATAGAGATTAGCTTGAAAAGCTGGAGTATTCCTTTAAACAGAAATTCTCAATATTTTTTCAATTTTGAGCACAATTCAGTTGTTGAGTCATTCGGAGTGGTTTGTTGTGAAATGGAGCGTTGTAGAGAAACTCATATTTTTTGTGAACGACAGAGATAGGAACCAGGGGTTACAGTGTCTACAGTGCAAATACAGCCATTTTATTTACTATCCAAAACCACCAGTGAACCTACAAGTGTCTTCTGAGCTTTTATATGTAGTTCTTATAATGGCAAAATTTGTAATGCAAACAGTTCTGTGAGTTTGTGTAGAGTGGAGCATTTCCCATCAAACCACTCTGAATGACTCGAGTTTAAATCTTAACAATTACAGTATGCAGACATTCAGAGAAAAAAACAATCTTTAACCTCTTTTTTTCTCCGTCCATTAGTGATTGACAGCTGCACAGTAGCTGTTGCGTCCAATAGTACACCAGAGGGGGTGCGCTATATCTCCTCCAACGTGTGTGGACCTCATGGTCGCTGCAGGAGCCAGGCCGGGGGCCAGTTCACCTGCGAGTGTCAGGAAGGCTTCAGAGGCACTTACTGCCATGAGAGTAAGACTGAATATTTCCATTGCACTATTCATCAGAGCTAGGGCGGTGTGGTGGCACAGTGGGTAGCACTTTCAACTCACAGCCTGGGTTCGGTTCCCCAGTTGAGTGACCAGGGTCCTTTCTGTGTGGAGTTTGCATGTTCTCCCCGTGTCTGTGTGGGGTTTCCTCCCACAGTCCAAAGACATGCAGTCAGGCCAATTGGACACGCTAAATGCCACTAGTTCCGAGTGTGTGTGTGTGTGTGTGTGGATGTATGTGTCTGTCTGTCTGTCTGCCCTGCGATGGGCTGGTGACCTGTCCAGGATGTATCCTGCATTCTGCCTAACGATCGCTAGGATAGGCTCCGGCACCCCCCCTGTGACCCAGAAGAAAAAGTGATTTAGAAAGTGTGTGTATTCATCAGAGCTGCATTAACTCCAAACAATTACTTTGGCCGTTTACAGGCTATCCTAATCTCCATGCAGAATTTTACATTTACGTTTGCTTCCATTTAAGTGACATATATAATCAAATTTATCCAGACTTTATGATAATATATCATTTTATCAAACAGCTACATGATTGTAAAATGGACAAGTGGTAAAAGAATTTTACACATTTGATTAACTTGTTCGCTATTTATCAGTAACTACTTTACTTTTTAAACTACTTTACTTTTTTTTTACTAACACATTTTATTTTTCAGATATAAATGATTGTGAGAGTAATCCATGCCAAAATGGTGGGACGTGCATTGACAAAGTGAACGTGTATCAGTGCATTTGTGCTGATGGCTGGGAAGGAACTCACTGTGAAATTAGTATGTCTTTTTTTCTTGAAATAAATCTCTTTTTTCCTATACCTGTGCATTTGGACCTAACCAAAACGTCTTTCTTCCTATCTGCCAGACACAGATGACTGCAGCTTGAATCCCTGTCTAAACAAGGGAACTTGTCAAGACCTGGTGAATGACTTTTACTGCGAATGCAGAAATGGCTGGAAGGGAAAGACTTGCCACTCCCGTAAGAGTTTTTCTCTGACCCAGCCAAATAAGAATAGGGCTGTCACAATACAACTTTTTGATACTGATACCAAGTGTAGTGTTTCAATGCTTCATACCAAAATGATGTTATGGGAAAAAAAATTAAAAACTAGTCATCATATTGCAGTGTTATTCGATTTAACAAATATTCAAATGATTATCAATAGAAAAATCTTTGTGTTAAACAAGTGAACTAAAAATTTAACATTAATGCT
The DNA here is from genome assembly GCA_023558415.1 of Piaractus mesopotamicus. Taxonomy (NCBI): domain Eukaryota; kingdom Metazoa; phylum Chordata; class Actinopteri; order Characiformes; family Serrasalmidae; genus Piaractus; species Piaractus mesopotamicus. The sequence continues at coordinate 27,485 of JAILXH010236065.1, read as the reverse complement.
GCTTAATTGTGCTTCGGATCCCTTCCCTGATGAATCTCATTTGCGAGTGCATTGAAAGAGTATACAAAGAGTTGTTGTTGAAGGAAATGTCTTCTGAGGATTTGAGTGAATTATCATCATGTCTTTATCAGTATGATATTGATTTTGCATTTCTGACCTAAATATTGAAACACTGAAACTCCCAACTTGACAGCGCTGACTTTTAAATGATTATTTCATACTTTACAGGGCAACTTGCAGCAGCACATGCGCACCATATTGTAGTGTGTTTGTTCCTTCTGACTCTGTAATGCCTCTAAATTGTTTCAATTTTAATAAAACAAATTCATAATGCAGCAGTATGCAAAATAGGAAGAATATAACATCAATATTAGCCTATTTAAAAATGTAGTGAAAGGTAAAGTATTGGATTGTTTAGCAGTTTGCAATACTGAAAAAAATAATTGAATTTTTTGATACACTGTGTGCGAACTCAGTAAGAATGTTTCATTTCAGGTGAGAGCCAGTGTGATGAAGCCACATGTAACAATGGTGGTACCTGCCATGATGAGGGGGATACCTTTACATGCAGGTGCTCACCAGGCTGGGAGGGTGCAACTTGCAACATAGGTGAGTTCAGTTGATTGCTTTATAAAGTTGGTGGACAAAATGCCATAAACCCCATCTCTGTAAGCTGTACTCCATCAGTATTGCCTTAGAGCTTTAAGTGGGCCTGAAAATTTGGTCAGTGCCCAAATATATTCAGACAAAATTCAGTTTGATGCCAACAACAACCACAACAAGAAGCAGCGTCTAATTATCAGCTATCCAAAATTCAGTTTAAGTGTCACTGACTCATTTAAAGGTTAACTAATCTACCATACCATATTTAAAAAAATGTTTAAATAAGTATGTCAGCAGCCACCATATTGGAATTAAAGTCGAAAATTACACAAAAACAACTAATTAGTTTGTGCATGCATGGATGCACATTTGCTGGCCATTTCCATTTTTTTCAACTCAAATTCAAATGGATGGCAGAGTGGATAAAACCACCACCCTAAACACATTAGACTAGAAGTTTGATTCCCTGTTGAGGCAGGAATGCCACTACTACGCCAGTAAGAGAAGGCAGTTGTATGCACAAGCTGTTGGTTGTGTAAGTGAACACACATCCTCTACAGAGAATACCTTTTAATGTACAATTACTGTTAATTAATACTGTCAACATGTTATAACAATAAAAAGAAAATTGTGCAGAAAAATTTCATATTTAGGTGTGGTAAAGGATGTGTTAACTGTTTTCATATGTAATTTGACCCAGGATATTAAAACTTTTGCATACAACTGTACATGCACACTGCTATACCAATAAGAGTCCCTGGGTAAGACTTCCAGTGTTACGTTCACATGCTTTTAATGTAAATGTTTACAGCAATCATTATATTACTGATTTAGCTGTGCCATGGCAATGTCAGTGATCTTTATTTAGAGTTTTGTCTCACCCTCACTGCATTTTATGTATGATTTATATCATATCTGACCTTTTCTACTCTGTGCTTCCTCTATAGCCAAGAACAGCAGCTGTCTGCCCAACCCTTGCGAGAATGGAGGCACCTGTGTAGTTAGTGGCGAATCTTTCACCTGTGTGTGTAAGGAAGGTTGGGAGGGTGCCACCTGTTCCCAGAGTAAGTATTGCTTCCTTGAGGCAGCACCAAGAGAGTCAGCATTTTTGAGGGTAAAGGAGAAAGGTGCTTGCTGAATGACTAAAATAGAAGTAGATCATCTGATGTTTGTCTTTAATCTTTTCTTTATGTGCTCTGTTCCCGAAACAGTTGTTGAGTAAAGCAATGTGCCTTCAATGTGCCTTCTTATACACTACAAAATGATATTTTGAAGATATTTTGCTTCTTTAATGCAGGCAGAATTTGTAATAATTCTCACTTTTATCTTGTTCTAACAATAAGGGAAGCTTGGTCAGTCTATTTCTAGACCTTCTTTAATGAACCAGTAGATAATTTTACTCATTACTTTATATACATAACAATGTCTAGAAATGGATCCAGTATTACAGTATACTCCATTATAGTATACTCCAGTCTCATTCTGACAAATATTAGATGTATAGTCTACATTTAAGATGTTTTCTCTTAAATCTTAAATCTTTTTTGGCAATGTAGATGTTGGCTTACTTGCTCATTGTTTCCGTTCTTCTTCTTTGCTCACCTTCCTCTTATTCTCTCTCTCTCTGACTAAATATTGTAGACTGCCGTTGGCAATGAAGGAGAATAGGAAAAAAAATTAAATGAGCAAAGTGGAGACAGATGTCCACAGCCCCCAGCCCACCCCCTATGCTTCTTTTTCTCTGCACATTCTTTTCCTGTCTTCCTCTACATCTCTAACTCTCACTCTAGC
>JAILXH010236065.1:14125-24677 GCA_023558415.1 Piaractus mesopotamicus | reverse complement strand
CTGAAAATACTGGTTAATACTGATAATATCAGCTAATGTAATTTAATGTGATGAAAAATTGAACACCAATAGTTTTATTTAAACTTTTACTGTTGATGTGATTGGCAAGGCCACAGGTGATTATCAGTTCTCAACTGTCCCAATTTTTAAACACCAACTTGTAATATCTTAAATAATATAAATAGTGCTGGGGATGGAGCTTCCCTGTTCTCTTCATGTAAAGTTTTTTTTTGTGTTATAGCAATATCCTCATGCTAAAGGTTAGGTGTGACTGCAGCAACAGTTCACTTTTTTTTCTTGCTCAAATTAACCAGTTCCACCTGTATTACGGCGATAGAAGAATGCAGGTGGTGACTGTCAATTTAGCACTTTTGGAATTTAAAAAAAATTAAGGTCTCAAAAGTGAATAACTGTCCTCTAAGGTGTCTGTTCATTACAATATAAAACAAGCCACTAAATACTGCTTTTTTGCTCAGCCAGTTATATCAGTCAGACTCTAGTACTTTTAAGAGGCAAAGGAGGTCCGTTAATAATAACCTCTTTGCACACACACAAGCTTTGACATGCTGTCTGCTGTACTAACACGTGGAAAAAAAGCAAAACTCATTCTCACTCTTTCTCTTTCAGATACCAACGACTGCAGTCCACACCCATGGTAAGTCCAGGCAAATCATTTTTTGTGCACACAGCCTGCTCTTGTAAACAAGCCTGTACAGCTGTGCAGAACTTTCTCACACTCTGCAGGCAGTGTGCTGGGAAATAGGCACGCCCTTTTCTTGCTGTCATTCCAAAGGTGCGCTCAGCCCTGCTGTCTACCATGCACCCCGCTCAACTTTCTGCTTCAACTGATCAAGAGATCGTTTGAGTTCAGTTCAACATGGAAAAAAAAGGAAAAAAGAGAAAGAAAAATAGCTCATTGCGCTTTGGGCATTGCTTCTTAAGGGGGAATTCCACTGTAAAGTATCAAATTCAACATTAGAATGACTCATGCCTGCATTGGTAAAAGCTTTGTTGAAATGTCTTCCTGAATTGTAATGTATAAGGGAGGAAGTTTTAGCATTGCCGTGATCATTTTCTTTCTCCCTTTCTTTGTTTCTTTCCCTCTCTAGCTACAACAGTGGGACTTGTGTAGATGGAGAGAACTGGTACCGGTGTGAGTGTGCCCCAGGCTTCGCTGGCCCTGACTGTCGCATAAGTGAGTGTGAGCCTTATGAATGATGGGGTCCTTCAGCCACAGCCAATCCTGGCCCTAATTCTGTCCGGCAAAAAAGTCAGGGTTGGGACATAATTGTCTAGCCAGCCAGTTAGCCGGCCATTCTGGCAGAGTGCCAAAGAAGCCAGCCAGCTCTGTCCTCATATTCTGAGTTCATAATTCCTAAAGGGAAAAGGCTTACAGCATCCAAAAAGCCATTTAGCCTTGTGCTCAGCACTGATTAGAGTTCATTTGTCCCCTTTAAAAACTTTCATGTGGCCACTTAGCTCCTTATTATGAGGCATACCTCAGGCTTTGCTGTTTGATGCAGGCATAACTGTAAATATAGCCTGCACTAATGAAATTACTCATCTGAGCATAGCTATATGTTAGAGCAAGGCTATTAAAGTTGGACTAGTTGCTCCGTCAGATGTCTTTCTGTAAAACAGATTTTTTCTCTAGCCTTACTGCCTAATTACTCCCAATTTTTCCTGTTTGTGCTTCTAAGAAAGTAAAGGAAGTGTTTGTGATTCCCTTCAGATATTAACGAGTGCCAGTCCTCACCCTGTGCCTTTGGTGCTACATGCATAGATGAGATCGACGGCTATCACTGCCTTTGTCCACCTGGACGGACTGGGCCTCATTGTCAAGAAAGTGAGCATAATCTTACACACCATCTTCTTTTACCACATAATCCAGTAAAGCACCAGAGGACAATTACAAAGCTCATTCCACAAGGAAGACAGAGTTGTCTGCAAGTGCTCATTGAAGGTTGTTTTTTCTGACCTTCCTTTATCTTCCTGTCACTCAGTCACGGGGAGGCCCTGCATTTCTGACGGAGGTCAAATTACCGCTGATGGTGTAAAATGGGAAGAAGACTGCAACACCTGTCAGTGTCACAATGGAAAGGTCCACTGCACCAGGGTATGTATGATTTTAACCTGCATACAAGGTGAAAACTGACCCACTGCTAAATGCCGTTCCCTAAATATTTTCTAGTTTTAGCATAGCAACGTAACTAGACCCAATCTTTCAGAATTTTACAATATGCCGCAATGCTGTGCTGTGCATTTATAGGTTTGCAAACCTAACAAATCTGGCTAGTTAATTAAGTATTTCTTTGTTATTGTGATCTCATTATTTAGTATCTTGGATTAAATCCTGATTAGCTTTAGAGCAGGCAAATGGGGACCAGTGACAGCTCAGTCACTGTTTGCTAGCTAGCTACCTAAACATTTAAGGCCAAGGAGGCCGTACATGTATAACATTGTGCTTAAAATGCTAATAATTACACAATTACCTGTTCTACTGGACAAGTATAATGTAGCTCCTTTGCTGTTTGAGACTTCTCTCTTTTTGAATGTAATCTGTAGACTTCATTCTTTTAGCACCTTTAGAGTGATAATTTATTACAATTTTATGGATGTAGCCTTCAGACATATGCTGTAAACCTTTTCTTGCTACTCCTTTCCACAAATTTGGTTGTATTGCTTTAAAAATGACTCAAGAATTTACATTGAATTTTGTCTCCGTACTATTTAGAAATCCATATTTGGCATGCAGGGTTTGAAAGCTTGTCAGACATAGCCACAGATTTAGCAAAGGGTCACTTTCTTGTTAGGTTTTACAGTGTTCTTGTTGAATGCATAACGTGAAATGCTCTGTTGGGCTGTTTTTCCTCAGATGTGGTGTGGGCCTAAGTCTTGTTGGATTGGTAAAGGCCATGGCGGATGCCGGTTGGGCCAGTCTTGTATCTCCATCAAAGAGGAGCATTGTTTTGTGAAGCCCTGCCATGGCCTGGGAGAGTGCTGGCCCTCTGCGCCCCCTCCACCAAACTCCAAATGCCACCATAGCTTCCCTTACCAGGACAACTGTGCTAACATCACATTCACCTTCAGTAAAGAGACCATGCCTCGAGTGAGTCATCCTTTCGAAGTAGAGATTGGCTTTTCTTTTCTTGCTGCCATATCATTTAACCCATCTTTTCATTGTTAAATTGTTGAAAGTCTCTTACATAATGCAGTGAGCTACACAATTTTATTGCAACAGGCACAACCTCAGCCACATTAGTCAGTCAAAAGGCTTTTTATTTAATTGCAAATTCTATTATTTTATGCTATTAAGTTATGGGTTTGACAAATTGTTTTCGTTAAAAAAAGAATATTTGCTAATTTTGTAAAAATGTATTTTCTTAAAAGTTAGCAAATTCAGTTTTGACAAGACACCAAAATACTTGCAGACACTGCTGTAATGCAAAAAGATACAGTTTTGCAAATGCTTTCTTCTGATGCCTGTAAAGGCCGGCTTTGCACAGGCTACCAAGCAGATGTGCTTGACTTGCTTGGGCTGTATGCGGCTTAGCTTCAAGGAGAAGGCTCATTGAGTGTGCTGCCAACATGTGATCACTTAAAGCACTCTCTGGACTTAAACTTAGGTCCCCATAGAAGGCTACCCTCTGCACTGCTGAAACTTTGGCCATTACGCATGGACATAGTATTCTTGTTTGAACGGAGACATTCCTTAGTTAATATGCCGTAGCAGCACAGATAGAAATGCACCACTGTAGCACCAAGGCAGTAATCATGCAAGTCTTGAGAAACAGTGAGCTGCACCCTAGCCAAGCATTCTTACAGCCAACCATTCTGAGCATTACAGAAGGCAAAACTATGGAATTTAGAACCCATTCATCTTCTTTACTTTATTCCTCTACTCTTCACATGTCAGTTTCTCCAAAATTTCCAGTTTCAGACAGCATTCATTCAGTTTCAGTTACTATTGCTAACTGGTCCTAATAGCTTTTCTCTGTCTCTGCAGGGTCTGAGTATAGAACATGTGTGTAATGAGCTGAGAGAGGTGTATATAGTGAAGAACCTGTCCTCAGAGTATGGTGTTTCCATCACCTGCGATCCCTCCTTCTCTGCCAGCAATGAGATCCATGTCAGCATAGTAAGTACACATCCTTTTATGTTTTCTGAAGAATTTCATGCATTAGATATGATGTAATCCAGATCTTATCCTTGAAGGGCTGCAGGTTTTTATTTCAAACAAGCAGAAGCACACCTTATTCCAGTTGTTTAATCAGTTGGTCTCAGTCTTCAAACAAGTGATTAGTTATGTAAGGTCTGAATGAAAACTTGCCAACCTTTACACTGGCCATTTGTGGATAAGATTTCTGTGCGATTGATTGATTAATTATTATTTTTTTGGTTACAAAATCACAGCTAATGCATGTTCAGTTACTTTTCAAATTACTATTCAAATTCTTGTCTATAGTTTATCGAAGAGCCAAGGTTGGACAGGAGCCCCATTAAAGAGATCACTGATCGGATTGTAGACCTGGTGAGCAAGCGGACAGGCAACAGCTCTATTATCACAGCTGTCACTGGAGTGCGTTTGCAGCAGAGGCAAAACCCCAGCAAAACAGGTACGAACCTCTCAGTAAAGGGGATAAATAGTGAAAAAATGAGGAAAACAGTGGGTGACAACAGTCCAATAACATCTATGTTTCTGCAAATTGTAGCGCACAAGTCTGCGTTTGCACATAGCACCGAGCCCAGAATGATGCACTGACTGGTCTGTGCCCGATTCATGAAACTGCCATATGGCATCGAAACATGCAGTGATTTGTGTACTGATTCAACTTCAGCAACATTGAACTGCAGCCTGCAGCCTGATATAGTAGAGGAATAGTTAACTTTTCAAACCTTTCACTTCAAACTTTTTTTATACAACTGTATACATACGATTTATACATGTTTTAATTCATTCAGACGTTGCAGTAGTGAGCAAATAAAATTAAACCATTTAACAGATCCAGTGGTTATTCTCAATAAAGAGATCCACCTGGTCATTGAATTCTTTCTTGTACGGCTATTTGTACTTACTTGTAATTGAATGACTACTGAGCTGATAAAGATTTCAGTTAGCAAATTTCTATTCAAATTCACCAATTACATGTTGACAGTATTTAAACAGAGTTGGTTATCATGTACCTCTATCTGCACTTATTAACACTGAAATTATGTATTTTTATTGTTCTTTATTGTTGTTTCTTAAAATATTATGCTTAAATTTACACACATTCTGACTAGACATGAGGTTATCGTACAGATATGCCAAAGGTAAAGGTCCTTAAAAAAGTGCTATATAAGTATCATGTTATTATTAGTAATAGTAGTATTAAATAACAATGCTGCCAGTGAAATGTAACGTACATTCATTTTGTGATCCACTTGAATGTTCTCAAGGGCCAGTCAAAGGCTAGTTTTTCAAACTATATTCCTGGAGATATAGCATTGCAGTACATAAACTTTGGTCCTTCAGTAGACTTAGGTAGTAACATTTGGTCAAGAAAAGAGGGATGCCAAGCATGTCTGTCATTTCAAATGTACCACATCTCTTTTCTTCAAGTCAAGGCTTTATTGTCATTTCAGCTATGTACAACTACACAGTGAAACAAAACAACATTCCTCCAGGACCATGGTGAACACGTGCAAAACAATACAATATACACAGTGCAGACAATGCAGTGTAATAAATAAATACAAAACAGAACACAGGCAGTACACAGCACCATTAGTCGGACCCGGAGAAGCCGCTGTGTGTGTTAGCGCGCCGCCATCTTGGTCAAGCTCTGACATCTTTCTTAAAATGAACTGCCAGACATCTTAAATTCATATTCATTTCTGTGGATTAAAAAATACTGAAACTGTTTATATTGTCATTATATGGAATCAAAAATCCTACTCTTTCATGGTAGAAACTTCACTTTGAGCTTTAGAGGCATTAACTGTCCTTGAGAGTAATTCTGTATACACCATAAAAATGATGGCTTAAAGGTGTTTCCACAGCCATAGCCAACTGGGTCCCAGAAGCTCTAAGGAGACTTCAGTCATACAGGCTGTGGAACGTTACATCAGCTTTGCCAGCTGGACGGAGCATCAATTTGACATCAGGGTCCTCTTTATGCATGCCATTCATCAAAATGCAGGGTGTTGTGCTGCTTCAACTTGTGCCAAATGGCAGGCTCATTTGTTAATTTGGGAATGATTCTTGCTAGTGTTCCGTGCAGACTGGCCATGTTAAGTGAGAATGAGCAAATTGCTTGTCGCATTCCACAATACAAAGCTGTTACTGGGAAAATAATCATGTCCAATAATTTGGACACAAATGGACATAGATCCTGAATAAGGATCGATTATGATCCTTTATTTTACTGTAGAACTGCCCTAAAATATGGCAGGAGCATTTTCCTACAGTTTTTGTTGTCCAGTGTTAGAAATGACCAACTTTATATATGATGTGTTTATCACATGGCACAATTTTCAAGTTTGGAATCTCTTCTCATATTAATACTATTTGTTTAATTCAGTAATATTTTATACAGTGTATTGAAATATGGTCAGCTAGACACAAGAAGGTATTTTAAGATATTCAGTAGTTTTAGGAAATTTTTAGATTATAATATAATTATGATATATTTACAGTAATTCCTTTTTGAGGAAAAGTTACATGCCTTGAGATATGAGGCATTCTGGATGTCAATTTTATCATAACTTAATTCTCAATAATATTCAGCTTTCTTATTCATTAAAAAAATCGATACATCTCGGTACATCTCATTCTGAACACACCTAAAAAAAACAGCTTCCTGCAAATGAGTTGGAAGCTTTGTAGGGTACTTGCATCATTTTATAAATGTACTTGTAACAACATTAGTTTTATATAATTGAAAACAGTGATTCCAAACTGTAGTGATCTTTGGGAGACTTGTTGCTTATATGTGTAGGTGACAAAAAGGGTTATTTGCAGGGGCAATAAAAAGAACCAGTTTTTAAGAACCATTTGATGGTCTTTAAAGACTTGTCTGTACACACAAAGAACTATTTCTGAACCTTTATTTTTCAGACTGATTTTGTGTAAACTTGTGTGACTTCTTTTCTGTTATGTTTAATAACCTCATTTTGCCTTTTTCTTCTAGACTATCTGGTTCCTCTGCTCAGCTCCATCTTCATCGTTCTCTGGATCATGGCCTTTGTAATGTCCTTCCTGTGGTTCATTCGTCGCCGTCGGAAACAGAATGCCCATGGCAACACAGCAGCCTCGGCCACCGAGGACAACACCACCAACAATGTGCGTGAGCAGCTCAACCAGATCAAGAACCCAATTGAAAAACATGCAGCCCACAACGTTGCCATAAAAGACTACAAGGGGAAGAACTCGATCATTGCCAAAATTAGGACACACAATACAGAGGTCGAGGAGGAGGAGATGGAGAAGCACATGCAGAAAGCACGATTCACCAAGCAACCAGCCTACACGCTAGTGGAGAAGGAGGAGCGAACACCGACCAAAACCCCCAACTGGACTAACAAACAGGACAACAGAGACTTGGAGACAGTGCACAGTTTAAACAGGATGGAGTACATCGTATAGCAGGCAACTGTGTTGCCAAATGACCAAACACCTCCTCAGTACCCATGTACTGATCACGCAGAGGCTTGAGGAGGCTGAATCATTTCAAACTGTTGTGTCACACCTTTGACTCTAAGGTTTATTATTTGCAGAGTCCCTGTGTTAATTTAAGTTTCGACAAGCTGGCTTACACTGGCTTACAACTGATAGTTGTTGTGGTTGGCTGGAAAAACCAAAGTGCTGTATTTCACGTCCATGCAAAAACTAGTTTGCAAGTGTCTTCCTGCTTTACAAAAACGACAACACTACCAGCACCACATACATTTCCAATGTCTATTTTTGTGGATACGTTTGAGTATCTTTGAGTCTTTGTACTATTTTCAGATAGTCTTAAGGTTTTTTTTTTACTATTATTATTATAATGACAATATCACTGCTCAAGTAGTTTTTTCTATTGGTTGTTGGGGCTCTCTCTGGTTAGATTTTACTATTATTGTGTACTAAAAGTGCCTGTGCAGCTCCTCACCACAGCAATGGTCAGACTTTTTAACATGACAAAGGACAAAAAACACAAATGCAGAAAAATACACATAAAAATGTTATTTATTATTTTTCTTTTCTTGGTGCAGGATGTGTCTGTCTTGCCTGGGTCGAGACTGTCCAGAATGTGGTTAATTCCTGCCCTAGAGCATAGGCTTAATGGACCCTAATTAAAATTCTTCTTGCCATCATTTATAAGGATACAAAGCACAACGTCATTGATAGCTTTAGCCCTGAGATGTTACTATTCCTTTTCGGCTTTACAGTATACAGACAAATACGTTGGAGCTTTCAAAGAGCATCAATCATGCATGTCTTGTGTTGTGCGTGTCCCAAGTGTCTCCAATACCAGCTTATAACAGTGGGAGCAACACTCCCTGTTCTAGCACTAGATGCCACCAAGAGAATGCATTGTCTGAAATACAACAAAGGTCTATTAAGCCTGATTAATGAAGTAATTGTCTTTTTGTTAATTTTATGAAGCTGTTAAAGTACATACCTAATGTGGCCAATCTTGCTTTCTAGCTGTTGATATAGCTACTTCCTAGTAGCTCCCAACTGATTTATTGGATATCAAGCTCTAGTTTAAATGATTGCCCAGTGTTAAGTCCAGTGAAAAGCTACAGGAGTATGATTTCTCAGTACTGAAGCTTTTAGGGAATTGCGCTGTGTCCACTCATAAATGAAACTGCAGTTTTTAGATTCTAGATTGTAAACAGCAATATCCTTGTCACTCGTTTCACATGAGTATTCTACATTGCAAGGACCTTACAGAGGCTTATGCAGTGAATTATGTCTGCACCAGTAAGTGCGACCATGGCCAATACATGGCAAAACGTAAGCAACACTTGACTGTAAGGCAGGTAGCAAGAAATTGGCACTGTCTGGCCCCAGGCAAGGGTCTGTTCACAGCTGCTGCCAATATGAAGAATTGTTAATTTAGAAATGTTGTGTAAATATGTACATTTGTTCTTAATTAATCACTGTGTATATTTGATTTATTAACTTAATAATCAAGAGCCTTAAAATATCATTCCTTTTATTTATGTGTACTGTCTAGTTTTGAAGGTTTTGAAAGCATTTTAAGCTTATAGCTTTCTTATTTTCACAACAAATTTGTTTCATGTTTTATAGATGCCAAAATTTTGAAGAGAAAAAGAGCAGTCTATTTTTTAAGAATAGGTTGGGCATTTGTGTGCCTGAAAGTTTTTTTTTCCTTTTTGTATGTTGTTAGATATTATTTTTGAAAACTCTGTTGTATCCATTTTGCCAGGACTTACTTGTAAAGGCAGGTGAGGTGAGGAACGTAAGAAAAATAGCTGCTTTTGTTTTATTACATGGCTTGGTTGCAAACACGTTGGTTGTCACAAATGAAAAACAATGTAAAGGAACAAATCTGTTTTTGCTGTTAACCTACTGAAATTAGAGAATGTCATCAAAACATTGCTAATATAAATTATTTTGCCTCCGATTTAGTTTGCATGACATCATAAGCTAGGCGTTAAATACTTGAACAGTGGGGGGGCCAGTGGGAACACCCAAACCAGCACCTGGAGATCGCTACACTCTTAAAAATAAAGATGCCAAAAAAGGTTCTTTGCCGTGATGACCTAGAATCACACTATTTTTCCTAAAGAACTTTACTGTGGAGGAGTCTGCAAAGAACCATGTTTGTAAATGAGATCTAAATAAAGTTTAAAGAACTAAATGTTCTAAACCAAGTAAAGTTTTTTTCCTGGAACCATACATCCAAGCCAAGTTTAGGAACCTTGATTTTTAAGAGTGTACCCTGCAGAATTTAGTTCCAGCTCTATTTCACACATCCCAGAAGACCAATTTCACCTCTCCTTACAGCCCTGAAAGATTTTCTAATTGCACAAGTCACATGCTGATCTAATAGTCAGAGAAAAGAGTGAAGGAAGCTGAAATTTCTTTCACACTTTTTTGGTGTAGAGAGATCTGCATATCAAAGTTACTTAGTTTCCATATAATTGTTTCTATAGATGATGTATAGAGATGGCTGATACTATTTTTTTTCTTGTGTATTGGCCAACACTAACCAAATGAATGTTTTTTTCTTTAAAAACAACTAAGCTTTAAAATTAGCTGTTCTTAATGGAAACACATCACTTAAGATGAGCATTTAAAAGTTTTCTTTATGCTCATACTACTCAAACACTCTACAGGAAGAAATATACAGCTAACAACGTCACATCACACAACGTGAGTGTGTGTTATTCAAGATTTATTTGAATTGTTTTTTTCCAATATGCTTCACATGAATTCATGTTTTTCACAAGAACGTGGCATTGCCAATTGGCCATGCATCAAAACTTATACAGTGTGTTATGTGTACATTTTGTGTGTACACTGGCAATGAAACCCCCAAACTGATACCTCTTGTCT
>JAILXH010235952.1:0-14083 GCA_023558415.1 Piaractus mesopotamicus | reverse complement strand
ATATATATATATATATACACATATATATATACAGTTAATATGTAATGTGAATCACCTGAAGCTGGATGACCTTAGGATGACCTTAAATTTAAAGGTCTTGTTAAACTCTGAATTGAGTTACATAATGTCTTAGTATGAATTATATTATATCTTCATATGTTCTGCTGGTCTCGTGTTGATCTTCAGCAGTTTCTCCTAAGCCCACTGCTGCTCCACTGTCCACTCTTCAAACCACTACAGACCTGTCCAGTGTCTCCACAGTCACAAAGATTACTGCAGGTAATGCGAAGTGGGTGCTCATTTTTAATGCTCCATCCAGAAATCTCCTAACTAAAGTTGTTAACTACTTAGCAGCATCAATAAAAATCAGATTAAATGTTTTGTTTTTGTAGTCACACAGAACATTTTCTTCTACTCTTCCACTTTCAGAGATCACATACAGATACACGTGAGCATGCTAAGTTAAGAAATACTGAGTGAATACGTGTTGAGGCAGAACAATCAGTATATATAGTTTTTAATTACAGAATTACATTTTTCCTTACAAAAGAGAAATGTAGTCGTTTATATCTTTCAGATTTTTCCAGCAAATATGAACAAGCAGCATCCACAACACAGTCCACACATCCTTCAGTCCTGCAGGGTAAATAATTGATGTTGACCTTTCCTTGTACTTAAGTTGCATCATTATCATAATAAGCTTTATCATGAAAGTAAAAGAGAATAAATAAAACGTTAATATCGATATCACTGTGCTGCTAACTTTCACACATTATAGCTGTTTAAAACGTCCATTTAAAACAAAGTTTGCAAACAACACTTTTAGTGATTCTTTCTCTTTTTCATTAGAGCTTCCTGTTTATGGAGGGGTGCTTGGTCTGTTCCTGCTCTGTGCTCTTGTGGCTTTTGTGGTTCTCTACAGAAGACCATCTAATGCACACTCAACATGTAAGCTCAATTAAAGACTACGTTTAGAAATATAAATGCAATTTACGCTATCATTTACTTTAGCACAGCTCAGAATATTAGAAACTCTTTTGGACTTCTTTTTCTTCTTTGATTATTTAAAAAATGTATTCCAGTAGAGATTTCTGATTACTTCTAAAAAAAAAAAAAAAAGTAATCTACAACCTAATCCAAAGGATTACCAAATCACTACAATCACATGAATGATTTCCTAGCTGAGCAAGCCTTTTAGTCACTATTAATCTATCAGACATGACAGGGTACTGCTGTTCTCAGTCTGGTTCATTTTCTATGCTGTGTGGAAAACTTCTCATACCAACTCAATTTTTAATATTTTTTTCAAAAATATTACAGTGAAAGGAACTGTGGACAAAAAGGGAAAATTACCACATAAAACTGTCAGTTATATCAGTTGTATGTTAGCACCATTGCTATAGTAAACATGTTTGTTGTAACTTTTTATTTTATGTGCTGCCTCCTCTCTCCACTTATGCAGTGGTGAGCAATATATAGGGTTGGAATGTAGCGGAATACAAGTACTCAGTACTCAGTACTCAGTACTCAGAATACTGTTTTACATTTTTTACATTTTTACATTTTGACAGAAGACTGCAGGCACCAGTGAACTGACGAAGAAATTAAAACCTTTATCTTATCAAAGGGAAAAACATAGCAGTGATATTAAACAGTAAAAGAACACAAACTGCCTGCTGACAACATTTCCTGAGGCATTATGTTTGCTAGTGTCTCCGCACTCTTACAATGTAAAACACAGCCGTAAACAAAACCCCCAAAAGACTTTGCTGTAAACTCAGTCTGCATTTTTCAAAAGTGCTTTTATAAACATGACATAGAGAGTTTTATTCTTTCGTACAGAGCTGATGCAAACTAATTTATTTAATGACTCTCTAATGATATCTCTCTCTCTCTTTCTCTCTGTGTGAACAAATCTGTCTGTCTATCTAGCAGGATATCTTCTATCCACTGGTCCAGGCAATGGAAATTACTCTCCAGAAACCTACAGCATCGTTCAGTATCTTTCAGAATAAATACTAGTCAAGCTTTTTTAGACATTTAAGGAAATACTTTAAAGATTTGTTGTTAAGACCATTCAAAACTTAATGTTTTGCCGTTTTATGCTTAGCCATTTTTTTTGTCCAGGAGTGTATTCTATTGAGAACAAAAGTTGATTTCAGCTGAGGATTGTGCCCGTGTCTTATTTGCCGTTCAGCATCTTGTATGTGTACTTTTGTCAGATAAAATTAGGAGTTGGTGTTTTTTCTGATTACTTGATTACTTGCGTCTAATGTTTTGACACACCTACCCAGTAGTTCCGGTGGGGCATTTTGACGTTCTGTGTCATCTCTTATTGCAGCTCTTGTGCTGCAAACATTTGTGCAAACCCTGCCTGTGCAAATGGAAAGTAAACTACGCTGAAAAAGCCAGAGCGACTGCCCACTTCTAAAGATGTTTCTGAACACGGCAAACTTTCCAGCTGCACATCTACACTGCCCCCACAGAGAGACATTCACACCTTCTTAGAATGTTCTGTAATAGAAAGGGGCTGAACCACAGCGCCACTGTGCGTTTAATATGTTTAAAGAGCACGGTTGTCAATATGCAGGGAGGTGTAACAGTGTGACTTGGCATTGACTTCCAGGCCATTGATCTCAGTGGTAGTAAAACTATGGATAATCATGCCTACAAAGAGATATTTCATTCTATTAAACATAGATGTATATAATATGGACAAAACCATGTGTATAGTCCTTATAATGAGTGAATTCAGTTAGTTTAAAGTGCACCCATTACACAGGTGTTCACTTGTGCACACAGATTCTGATGTTAAACTCTTTGTTAATACCTTTGCTTTCAGATAAGCAGGTGTCTACAAACTTTTGGACATCAGTGCACTTAGAGAGATAACTTGCTGTGATTAGTTGTTTCAGTAGTTGTGTTTCCAAACATACTTTTAATTGTAAATGCCATATCGATTTTAAATGTACTTGACCTAGAACATAAACACGTTAAAATATCTATATTTTTATTTGTCTACCGAATAAAAAGCTTATGTTCTAAATGGGGCAGATGGCAGCAGGATATTAGCCATGATTTCCATCTGATAGTTTATGTTCTTGAGGAACTCAGAGGTAGTGAAACTAGTTTAATCACTGCTAAAATTAGGTATTTGATTGTAACAAACATACATTTCATGGTAACAAAGACATATTTGTTGGGCCACAAAGCTCATATCAGAGTTTCATGAAAGCATGTGCTTCACACAAACCAAGTTTAGGTGTCTCTCTTTATAAGCCAACTGATGGAAAATTATTTTTTGACAAAACTGAATGATTCTATAGACCAAATACTCAATGTGCAGCATCATATTTATTTTCATGTAAAAGCCCTTTAGGTATCTATCTGTTCCAGGTGTGGTGCTCTAACAGAGTGGTGAGTTTGTTGTTACTGTATCAGAGTGTGGAGATGTGGATCTGTCAATGCATAAACACAAACAAAAGTGGAAAATTCTCAACTTTTTGTTCTCAACACCTATTTCAGTCCACTGCTACTCCCATAATCCCTGAAGAGGATTCTAAATTTATCACTTGCAAACATGTCCACTACTGAGGAGATTAATAATTTGATCATTTATCAAAAGTCCTCAGTATTCCTGAGATAAATAACTGGGTATTACCTTGATTTATCTGTCTACTCAGGCTTTAGTCGGAACTTGTAAATAGCATTTAGTCGTGTCTGTAGTGTTTAGTATTTGCAAGTGTGTAATAAAATGTTGGGCCCGCCAGCAGGCCCTGGCCATTTAAGGGGTTAAAATGTAAAAATAACTGTATTCTGAATATTTTCTTTACAAACAAGGATGGATTGCTAACCAGGCCAGTGAGGCCAGTGCAAAGGAGTCTCTGACTGCCAGGGGCCTCAGGAGCCTCAGACCACAAGGCCCAAGGGTACTCAAATACTTGGGCAATCCACTCCAAATATAAGCATTGAATATACGAATAGCGATTCAACATGTACAAAACTCTAAATAAATAAATAAATGTTTTAGCCATCCTTATGTGTGTAGAAATATGTCTGTTTCTGCATTATGACTCGGTTTGACTCGATTGAAGTTCGTCTTTAGGTACACAACTCTTACACAAAAAGCATAAACTGTTACAGTGCATAGACAAAATATTACACATTAATTTTGTTTATTCTCAAAATAATAATAACGCATTTTATTTATAATGTGCCTTTCATTTAGGTGAAAATCTCAAGGTGAATTCAATACAATGATAAATGTATAACATTTAGAAAAAGACAGTATACAGCAAAAAAAAAAGTAAATAACAACATCAGCAAAGCACCATAACATTTAATAAAAGGCCTCCATGCCATGCTCAGTGACACACGATAACATTGAGAAAAGGCCTTTCTAAATAAAAATGTCTTTAAGACAGTTTTAAAAGAAGTCAGTATCTGTGGAAGCATTGTATGCAGTTTAGTTCTGCAAAGTTCCTTGAGATAATCCAGTGCATTGACGTGAACACACTGAATTTCATGGGCAATTCTGTATGAGAGTAAAGAATATAATATCGGTCTAATATGTTCATATTTCTGGACTCTCATGAGTATCCTGGCTGCACAATTTTGAATGTATTGGAGCTTCTGGATATATTTGGCTGATACTCCAGTAAAGCACATTACAATAATCAAGTATACAGGAAACGAAGGCATGAACAGGCCTCTCTGCAGACAGTGTTAGGACAGAACTTGGAAATACATTTTAGATGATAAAAGGAAATTTTACACAAATCATTTTCACAATGATTTCCTCTACATTTTTCTGGGTGACATTGGTAAGAGAAGGAAACATTTCTGTAGCTGACAAAGGAGGGAAGAAGAGCTGGAAATCCAGCCCAAATATTATTGACTTTAGATCCAAAAAATAAAGTCCATAAAGTTGTTACACTTCTCATCTGTTACCTCCATAGAAGAAGACTGCTGTGGCTGGAAAAGTTGATTTAGAGTAGTAGACAACCTTTTTGAATTGCTCAGATAAGTATTGATTGACTTCTGAATATGAAAATTTGACCTGGCCTCTTTAAGAGATCTTGATAGGCTATTTTGTGGACAGTAAGCCTAGAGTGTCTAAAACATGTCTCTTGAGCATATCCTGAAGTTTTCATTTTCCATAATTCAGGACTGAACCATGGGGTTGAATGTGGAAAACACACTTCTCATCTTGACTGGAGCATAACGGTTAAACACACAGCTCAGAGATGTGTTGTAGAATTCCACTGATTCAGCTACTGATGTGAAGTTGTGACAGGACATATTCTGGAGATCTTGTTTCACAATGACTGGGTCAGTGCCTGTCCAATTATGATAACTTATGAGACACTTGGGCTTAGGTTTAGTGGAGAGACACTAAAGTTATAGGTCCATGTACATCACCTTATAATCAAAGATAATAGAAAGGCATATTATTAACCAGAGCAGAGTCTGTAAAGACAAGATCAAGTGTGCCCTTGACTGTGAGTGGGAACATCAGTGTATTGCTTAATACCAAGGCATTCTGTCAAATTCAGAAACTCGGCAGCACAGTGACAAGCAGGATGAGCAATATGAAGCTTAAAATCTCCTTAAATGATAAAATTAGTAAATGTAGTGCACAGAAATGTATGCATTATATTTAGGCGGGCGATAAATGAGAAGCAGTGGCAAGATGTTCTGCTCATGCAATTAAGAGCAAAGGTATTCAGAAGATGATGACTCATGTAGAGTCACTGACGACACTACCAGCTCAGCCTGATGGAGGATGGCTAAACGACCAACACAACCAGATTTACATGCTTTTTCAATGTTTTTACACCCTGGAGCGCATGTTTCATTTAGCACAGTGTAAACTCCATTTTGATGCAAGGTTCCAGTTAAGCACATAAAGTCAAGCCTATTGTCCAAAATGTGATCATACACCGTCCAGAGTGGATTCATTAGTGAAGGATGTTATGGTAAAAAGTTCGAAGTGTATGACAAGTGATGCTGAAAGTGGTTCTCGCTGAGTCCTCAAAACACTGAAATCCACTCCATGTGACCCTGGATGACACTGCAGGGTCCACAGAACAATATATTATATATTATATATGTGCGTGTGTGGAGGTGTTTTATCAGTGGTGCTCTACAAGAGTGTGACGGAGTTGGCCTTCTGAGGTGTCAGTGTTTCCTTCCTTTAGAGTTTACACCCCTGCGTCTTCCTCCTGCTCGCTGAGAGGAACCAGAAGTGATATATAGGGTTCATCTCACAGAGATGTTCTATGGAGTCCTACACCCTGCAGCACAAGACACTCGAGTGCAGAAACAGGCTGAAAAGCTCACAGAGTGTTGACTTCTGGCCTAGTTTTACGAAATTCTGTAAAGAGGTTAGTGGTGTGTGGAGCAGAATGCAAACAACTCAGAGGATTCTGTCACTGTTTCAAGGTAAATTAATTCCATTTCTTCACCACATTTTTTTTGTTAACATCATTTTTAACAATGATCTAAATGCTAGAAATTATGATTACATTTTGAATAATCTTTATTGCCATTTAAGATTTATTGAGATGAAAAATAATCTGTGAGTTAACATTCAGTAAATGCAAAGAAAACACATTAAAAAAACACAAGTAAAATGTTTAACTATAAGATACTCTTCTTTATTCCCTTAAATCCAACTACTCATGTTTTGAACACCTTTTTGTTGTTGCTGTTTAACAGCATTTAGATGCTGAATTGCAGATTTTAAATGTATGTGCTTTTTTCTAGTTCTGGTCCGTGTGGAACTAAACAGCCAAATTGGAATTGTTTTTATTGGAACAGAAGGAGGCAGTGTGGAAAACTACTGTAATTATCCAGATGGATACCATTACATGTCCCACTACTTTTACCGTCATCCATGTAGTCATTCTGATGTCTTAATTAAAGATAAGGCGGCTGATAAAGTCACCTCTAAAGGCAGATACTCTATACTGAACACGGTGTCTACACGGAGCCTTTCTGTCACCATCAGAAACATCAGATTAGGAGATTCTGGGGTTTATTACTGTGGAGTGGCCCAATGGGGAAAAGACATACTCAGTGAAGCAGAGGTCACTGTTAGGAAAGGTAAGCATGAATACAACTTTCTATTCCTAAATATTTGAAGTGACATGTCTGTAATTTTATTATTTATACTTTTCCTAAATTTTAAAGTGATATTTAACTTTATGCTAACCTTTCAAAGCAGCATGTAAGCTCCTTATAAAGACTGACTTCTTTTATGTGTTTTCCTGTCTATGCTGATTTAAGTAGTCTATACTGCATCCACATGATTACCCACAGAAAGACCAACCCTTACGTAATGTATGAGCTAAACCTCATGAAACTTTTTGAAGCTCTGTTTAGGACAGCCATAAATAATGAAAATAAAATAATGAAAGTTCTTCTGAATTGAGTTACATAATGTCTTAGTGTGAACTGTATTACATCTTCAACTACATCTTCATATGTGCCGCTGGTTAATGTGCCAATATCACATTAACCTCTTTCTGCAGGCCCTCTAGTGGCCTTTCTGCCGGTAGAATATTATATAACCAATATAATCAAACAAAATACACAATATAGTCAAAAGTATGTGGACATCCCTCCTAATTATTGAGGTCAGGTGTTTCATCCCCACTCATTGCTAACAAGGGGATAAAATCAAGCACACAGTCTTGCAATCCCCATAAACAAACATTGGCATCAGAATGGAATGTACTAAAGAAGTAAGTAGGACACTGTTGGCTCTCTGTGTGTGAAATATTGTGACTCTATGTTGAGCTGCTAGGGAGAAATGGGTGTAAAAGGGAAGGGGTGAAACCCCCCTGCTGTAAAATAAAACACCTGACCACAAAGACAGCTGTGTTGAAAAAAAAGTCTCAGCAGCTTTCGGTCACCAAAAAACAAAAAAAACAAAAACTCTTTTATAAATGTTGACTCGTTTGTAATGCGGTGCTGCCTGAGGGCCCAAAGATCATGGACCTTGTCCCTTGCATACAGAGATTTCTTCAGATTCTCTGAATCTTTTAATGTTATTTTGTACCATAGATGATGAAAAACAAAGGTTCTTTGCTATTTTATGTTGAGAAACATTATTCTTGTATTATTGCACTATTTTCTGATGCAGTGTTTCACAGAGTGGTGAAGCCTTCCTCATCTTTATTTCTGAAAGACTCTGGGATGCTTTTTTATACACAATCATGTTACTGACCCGTTGCCAATCAACCACCAGGTGTTATTTTTAGAAATATTAAAGAGAGTGACTGTAATTGTTACTTTCAGTATTTATATGCTGACCAGTTTTATACATTATAGCTGTTTGAAAGGTCCATTTGTAAAACAAAGTTTACAAACTACACTTTCAGTGACCTTTTCCTTTTCATTAGAGCTTCCTGTTTATGGAGGGGTGTTTGGCCTGTTGCTGTGCTGTGTTCTTGCAGCTCTTGTGGTTTTGTACAGAAGACCATCCAACACACACATCACATGTAAGCCCAAAGACAAGATTATGTTTAGTAATACTCTTTTAATTTAAACTCTCTATCAGCTCTATTAGAAACACTGGCTTTGCATTTATAATGCATGTTAAAGACATGTTTAAGTGCTGGCCAAAGTGATAAGACAGAAGACTGTTAAAACATTTGGGGAAGAAGCAGAGGCAGCCAATACAAAGAGATGCATGTAAACCCTCCTATGTTAACTGATGCAGCATTTTACACTAGCAAGCAGTACAACATCCCAAAATATACAGCTTTTTACTGCTTGCCACTACATAACCATGTAAAGTGGAGCATAATGGCTGATAGATGGGGCACTAAATGACCCACTAAATGAACCCCTGATGCTGGGCCTGCATAGCTCTATTCTATATTTTAATGGAAGCCAGTGAAAGAAGGTGAGAACAGGTGAGAAGCTGTAACTTTTTGTAGCGGTATTTTTCACCAGTTGCAAGTGAGATAGACTGACTGACAGAATTCCATGTAACAGGGGTTATTAAAGTGAAAGGAAGAAATAAAATGACAAATTACCGTTTCCACATCTTTGGATGACAAGATGCATTTTAGTCTGTTAATAACTGTCAGCTGAAAAAAATTGCTTCTCATAACTTTTATGAGTTTATTTGTTTGTCAAATTTTAGGACAGAATCGAATGTGATGCCAATTTTTTTTGCATAGCTGTGTATATTAGATGATAGTGCCCCCAAATTGGCAGATGTTCCTCTGATAGTCAGGATAACCATACATAATAACATCATGTTTTTATTTAAATGTGCAAAGTTTCTGTACATCCAACATTCAATATCCAGGGAGCAGTGTAACCACGGCAGGAAATATTATACTTTGGAAAAAACAGGCCATGCGGGAGCATCAATAGTGAAAACAGAATAGGGCCCAACAAAGATCCTCAATGTACTGCACAAGTGAAAGCTTGGAAGGAAAAGTTTCCAAAAATATATATCTTGTACGCAGAAAGAGTGATAAAAAGTTGAGATTTTCTTAGCTTTATGCAAATGAGAAGTGAATTTCACCAGGCAGCAGCCAATCAGAATAATTCAAACTACAGCTTAAATTGGTGTCCCAGACCCAGATTAGCCTGAGATTTCTACATTTACATTAGTTCATATTTTTAAAAAGAATATTAGACCTTCTCTCACCTGTGTTTAATCAGAGCACATCAGAGAACTAGTCTAAAACTCTTGGACAGCTAAACTTGCTTGTACTTTGGTGACGCACCCAAAGTGAACAACAGTTGGTTAGGTAAGCATTTTGGTTCGCTGTAATGTAAATGCAACATTAAGACAATCAAAAAGAATGGGGTCCACCGGCCTTATACGGGTACTGTTGTTCAGTTACAGACTGTAGCTCATTTCTCATACACAACATTTTTCTTGTATATCATTGGTCAGTTTCTAACCACAGGACAGCTGTTGACCACATATTATTTGGGTAATGCATCATTCTCAACACAGCAATGACTTGGTATAAGTATAGCAATTTGTTTGGTGCTGGTATGAATGTATCAGGCATAGCAGTGTTTCTGGGAATTTACTTTGTGTGACATTTCTTGAGAGTCGTCCTAAAGCCAAAAAGATCCAGACAAGCGTGGCTCTGTGGTCAGAAGGATAAACCAGCAAGGTAGGCTTGAAAAATAAATAAAGTGGTGATGTGTAAGCCAAAATGTGGTGTATTTCTTAAGACATTTGGGGCATGGTGTTTACTTTATTCTCCTTATTCAGCTTTGAAAGCACCTGCCCAAGAAAATCAAACTTCAGATCCACCACTTGCTCAAGTACGTGACACTGAGTTTTGTTTTCAGAATTACTGCTCTAGTAATACAGAAATTACACCTCAAGCATAAGCATTCTGGGGTCCCACAGCTTGTTCTCATATAGGATTTAATTAACACCGAAGTTGAATCACACTAAAAATGTCCCTAAACGTGAATTTAAAAGTGGAAGCCACAGTTTTGTGGGAACTTCTTGGGATGTATTATGCAGCAACAGGATGCAAGTGAATCAGTCTGTACTCCAGCTGTCTAGTCTGAATGGAGTCCTGTTATTATTGCTGTGTTGCTGTAGTAAACCTGTAAAAGGGAAGATAATTAAAGGACAAACTCTCCGTTGTGCTTTCTCTTCTCTGTCTTTATAGCGAATCAATTTCAAATACATATTGTACAAGTACAAGATGTACATCTAGCTGATGCTTACATTACATGTGCCAAATTCAGTATTTTCCATTCACACTTTCTTCGTCATGAAATCAATGAAAACAAAAACATAACAAAAACAGGCAAGCTCGTCACAGGAAAGATTGGATTAACATGTCACTTGTTATTTTTTCCTCTAAACCATTCACATTCAACTCTTATAAACCAGAATACAACTACAATAATGTGTAAATTACTCTGTTTCAACCATTGCAATCTGACATTCAGACGTATGTAGGTTACTACTTTTTAACCAACCGTATTCAGCATTCGCGCACACTATTTTAATCAAACGCAGCACGCAGGGTGCCTCGTCGTCTTTTGCTAACCATGGGAGGTTTATGCGCTTAGCCATTTCACCGCTCACAACAACAAACATATTTAACTACGTACAAAACGCTTTTCCATCACAGAACACACATTAAGTATGGCTATATACTGGATTCAACTTGTTCTTAGAAAGAAATGTTTATGCTTGGTGTGTTTTTACCTGTAAAAGGGAAGATAATTAAAAGACAAACTCTCCGTTGTGCTTTCTCTTCTCTGTCTTTATAGCGAATGAAGAGAGGCACAGCGAGAGCGCCCCCTCTGGGCTGACACAGGCATGAGCAATCAATCATTGATAGTCTTTTCAATCCAGTATACAAGCCAACACCCAAAGACAGCAGATCAGTTTCTTTTTTACAGGTACCAACATGCTTTGATAAAGACCAATAGATTTTAACCCCAAATCCTCTCGTTTAGCTAGCTGCCACAGACATCAAGAAAATACTGTATCAAACATGAATAAGAATCAACACTTCAAACATTTCCTATTACCACACTAATTTCTCATTGCACACAAACATCAGTTCCTTAAATATCCATTAAGATGTAGAATTATTTTAACAGTTAGTCAGTGTGCTGTTATATTTGCATTTTTTAACGGGTTACATTGCTATGTTTATTCAGACAGCAAGTCTGAAAGATGCGTCCTATAAAACAATTTTTTTCTTAAAAGTGTTTCTTTCTCTCTCTCAAGGAGGAGCTTTGCCACGTTTATTACGAGATGTTGGCTGTGTACAGTTTAGCTGGCCCAGCTAATGCGGAGAACTCATCAGGAAGCTACAGCATCATTCACTATACACGCTCAACAGAGGAGGAATGCTCTACATATTCTCTCATAGCTCCTCACACAAAGAGCTTGTCTCATTCAACACACTAACTGATTAACAAGCCACTGATGCTGGGTAAAGTTAGAAGAGGAAAAACATAAAAAATGTGGGGTCTCCAGGACTTAGATATTAGGCATAAAGCTAAATAGATAGTAGATTTTTATACGCATAGCTGGTATTTGCCCAGCCTTCAAAACACTTTAATTATTAGAAACTGGCCTCTATGGCAACATGTACACAAATCTTTAGTTTCTGAGGCTGCTGTTAAAATTTTGGCTTGTGTCCCTCTACCTAGCACTTCAGTATGCAAGTATGACTGTCTACTGCTAAAGTTTTGTGTTTTTCCCCTTCAACCCAAATTTGACACACCTGGAATCAACTTATCAAAGACCTGGGACATCTTATCAAGCTCCCTGAGGACTGGGTTAGAAACTGATATATATGTGATGGACAAAACAAATGTAAAGTGCTTGCGCTTGAAAAAATCTGATTGAACAAAACATTTATAGTTATATCATTTATATATATCAAGTATAGTTCACTTTTGCAAATTCTCTTTTATATACCGGCTACGTTTAATAAGGCAGCACCTTTCATTGTTGTCCTCTCCAGATTTTTCAGTTGCACTACAGACCACCACCACAGAGACATTCACACCTGTATTAGAATGTAACAGAGAGGGGCTCAACAGTGTGACCCTCCGCAGTGTCACAGTGCATTCACCATGACTGAAAGCGCACTGTGGTTTCAATACAGGAGAGATGGAACAAAGTTGTCTGTTAGAGAAAGGAAAGCTGCATTGTGCATTATTTGGTTCAATCTCAGTGTGTTATTCTGTCTGATGTGGGTTTGTTTAGGCAGAAGGCAAGGTAAGAAAAAGGGGCTCCAGTGCACATGATGCACTCCTGTTTTCACACGTAGCAGATACAGATCTTTTTCATGTTAACAGAGTTGCTATCAGAGTGTGGAGGTGTTGTTCTGTCAGAGTGTGGCAGTGTTGCTCCATTAGAGTGGCAGTGTTGTTCTATCACAGTGTGGCAGTGTTGTTCTATCAGAGTGTGGCGGTGTTGTTCTATCAGAGTGTGGCGGTGTTACTCTAACAGAGTGTGGCGGTGTTGCTCTATCAGAGTGTGGCAGTGTTGCTCTATCAGAGTGTGGCAGTGTTGCTCTATCAGAGTGTGGCAGTGTTGTTCTATCAGAGTGTGGCAGTGTTATTCTATCAGAGAGTGGAGGTGTTGTTCTATCAGAGTGTGGCAGTGTTGCTCTATCAGAGAGTGGCGGTGTTGCTCTATCAGAGTGTGGCAGTGTTGTTCTATCAGAGTGTGGCGATGTTGCTCTATCAGAGTGTGGCGGTGTTGCTCTATCAGAGTGTGGCAGTGTTGCTCTATCAGAGTGTGGCAGTGTTGCTCTGTCAGAGTGTGGCAGTGTTGCTCTATCAGAGTGTGGCGGTGTCGCTCTATTAGAGTGTGGCAGTGTTGCTCTATCAGAGTGTGGCTCAGAGTGTGGCAGTGTTGCTCTATAAGAGTGTGGTGGTGTTGCTTTATCAGAGTGTGGCAGTGTTGCTCTATCAGAGTGTGGCGGTGTTGCTCTATCAGAGTGTGGCAGTGTTGTTCTATCAAAGTGTGGTAGTGTTGTTCTATCAGAGAGTGGAGGTGTTGTTCTATCAGAGTGTGGCGGTGTTGCTCTATCAGAGTGTGGCGGTGTTGCTCTATCAGAGTGTGGCAGTGTTGTTCTATCAGAGTGTGGTGGTGTTACTCTATCAGAGTGTGGTGGTGTTGCTCTATCAGAGTGTGGCAGTGTTGCTCTATCAGAGTGTGGCAGTGTTGTTCTATCAGAGTGTGGCAGTGTTGCACTATCAGAGTGTGGCAGAGTTGTTCTATCAGAGAGTGGAGGTGTTGTTCTATCAGAGTTTGGCGGTGTTGCTCTATCAGAGTGTGGTGGTGTTGCTCTATCAGAGAGTGGCGGTGTTGTTCTATCAGAGAGTGGAGGTATGAGCTACGTCTTAGCCATAACACATGTACGTCCCCTCGCTATTCTACAAAGCGCACAATTAACCCATTTACCGCCCTACAATTCGTAGAAAACCTCCCAGAACTGTCAACCCTAGTCTCCACTCCATCAGACCCAGTGGAGCTAGATGTATTAACCGACTATTTAGAAAATACCCTTCGATCTACTTTAGAAAATGTGGCGCCACTTAAATT
>JAILXH010235905.1:2781-14446 GCA_023558415.1 Piaractus mesopotamicus | reverse complement strand
AAAAAAAAAAAAAATGTTTGAACACCATGTCAAACAGACTGTGGTCACACAACTTTAACAGTGTGATGAGTGGGAGAATGGTTACTTAACGACTACACCCACACATATTGGCCATGCTAGACACAGACACTGTCCCACAAAAGTCCTGTCCCTTTTATTTCAACATACCACCTCATTAACAGACATAAGCTTCATATCAGTGCATCAGAATCAGTGGAAAAACATGACTATTAGAGCTAGGCTTTTGGTTCAGGCCATAAATGTCAAAAGTTAATCACACAAGAACAAAATATAGCCACAAATGACAATCTGCGGAGACTTTGGCCTCCAGTTCATATGACGATAATCCCTAAAGGATATGTCCACTAAGGTTTATACTAATACATCCATCATCCCAGATGTGGAATCAAACCCAAGATCTTAGTCTTTGAAGATAGATACTTTCATGTTAAGTCACAAGGAACCCATGGTGGCATTACTAGTTTTGAAGCATTATAGGTGCCATAAGGAATCAAGCACCATTTGTAGCAGCTCTTTTCCAAGAATTGTGACTACTGAATAATAGAATGAAATAATTGGGAACACTCCCTCAGTTTGTCACTCTGTACATATGTTTCAGATTTGGTTACAATCAGACAATCACTTCTAAATTTGTAGCCCATAAAGTCAGAAAAAGCCAGCTAGCGTCAGTTTGGTTTTATGGTGAGGACACAGTGTGGTTAAATGATGTTTTAAAAAAATATATTTACCTTCAGACTCAGCAGACTTTTGATTTTGAGGCAATTTGCTGAAAACTTGATGTGTATTTAGAAAAGATACATTATGGCAAGTTAAAAGTCAAGATTTTCATATTGTTTGCAAATATATATTCATTGCTTAATAATTCTGTCATTTCATTTGCCTGAACAGTACACCTACCTTCCAAATTTGGTGTTTGGATGAATTATAGTGTCTGCTCTCTAGTTAGTTTTAGGGTTGAAAAATCTTAGCAAAAACAGTAGGGTTCCAGGATCTATGGTGCTTGAACCTCTAAAAACCCTGATAATGCTAATTTCTGCTAGCATCTCTATGGCATTTCGAATAGTATGTTTGTATAAAACTACTGGTGTACATCGACATTTTTTGCTGTTGTAGATTAAACACATTGGCTTGAATGTACTTTAATGTGTTTTACTTAACCACCAGTAAATAAACAAAATAATGTACTAAATCAATAAATAGAAATGAAAGACAGCTCAATAAATAATCAGGGACTGATTAAAATGCTCAAGAGAAAGCATGGATACTGAATTTGTCATCTCTGAGAAGCTAGAAAATCTGTGGAAATGCTGTGTAACAAGTCATCCTAAGCCTGTCTAAATCTGTAGCACGTTAGAATAAAGGCTTGTGTAACATCAGCAAGCCAGAGGCTGTTGGATGCAAGTACAAAACAGCTTTATTAGGATATTTCCACAGGGCATCATCAAAACAGGCACACAGAGTCATCACAGGCATACCCATAATCATTATACAGGAAAAATGGGCAGCAAGATCTCAACACAGAAGCTAGAAATAAATCAAACAACATGCCTGGAATTGCTTCGTGATTCAGGCAGGACCTCACAACTAAATAGAGCAAACGATGGGGTAAACTACATATAGCCGTCCTTAAGTCTAGAAAGAGATATGCATGTTTGTGAAGAGGAGGTGCCAGAGAGAGCCAGTCATGAGTTCAGGAACTATCCAGAATATTCTGGAAGCTCTTAAAGTGAGGGTTCCATAACAGCTTGCCATTGCGTATATGTGGAACCTCTAAAAAAAAATAAATAAATAAACAACCTCACATATGTAGAGGTTTTTGTTCATTGGTAGCAGTCATTACCAACCCTGGACCTGAGGTGGCCCTGCGCCAACTGATCCAACTGATCATCTAACCTAATCCATATATAATCCTTATAGAACATTGAAAACAACAAATATATAGTGAAGAACTGGGGTTGGACCTAAAAGCAGTTGTTCTCAACATAGTTGTCAGGGCCACCGAGACAGTCCACATTTTTGCTCTAATCTAGCTCTAAACACACTTGAACCAGGAATTCAGAGTTCTTAATGGCTTTGTTCAGGTGTGTTGGGGGTTCAGATAGATTGAGGGGTGGAAAAAGTACAGAAAATCAACAGTGGGGTCCAAACCACATGAAAACTGGGATTGAAAAAAAATAATAATAAAATAAATAAATAAATAAATAAATAAATAAAATAAAACAGGAAACAAATGGGCATTTTACAAATAATAAAGTAAAACAAAGAAAAGTTATGACAAATAAAGCGAAGATGAAGTGTTCAAGATTCTTCATTTTAATTTCCGTTTTCTAGATCTAGATTTCTAGATCACTATTCAAATGGTACATTTTTGACACTTTGTTTACATCTTTGCACAAAAAGATCAGAAGACTCTTAATTCTTCCATTGAAGCACATATAAGTCTCATTTGGATTTGATCTACTCAGAATCTTGCTTAAATGAATCAGCTTGTACTCTTTGTTCATCTAGCATGCAAAAGAAGAGACTGCACTCAGTCAGGAGACACGACACTTTAGAGCTGTGTTTTTCAGTCCTGCACCTGAGGACCCGTAGGACTTTTAGGTCTGTAGACTACCATGATCTGACACATCCAGTTCAGCTCATCCATCATTCTGCTAATCATATTTGTTATATAAGGAAGACATCTGAAAAATTCAGTGATGTGGGTCCTCAGGAGCAGGACTGGGAAATACTGTGCTAGGACATAGACTGGGGAACTCTGACCTTGGACTGCAGACACAAAACAGCTATAGAAAGCCAATTTTCACTAATACCATCTCCTCATAATTTGTGCTCCACTGTTTCTATAGGCTTTGTCCTTCATTTTCCTTTCATTTTATCTTCGCCATCATACGATAAATGGATATATGATGGTATGGCATCTTTTTCATATGTTGGAATGAGTACGTACAGTAAAATGATATTCTCTAAGAAATATTCAGTTGACTGCAGTCAGCCTGAGTACAGTCAGTCCTGTGGATTCTCACTCTCAGAATACGCATTCACATTCGCAGACTTGCACATTATGACTGTTTTTCCTACTTGTAGCTCCCTGTTTACTTCCTTTTTTATTGCACAGACGATTACAAGGAGAATCATGATTCCAGCAGATAATGACTCTATGGCCTGAGGCCAGGAGAGAATCTCCACAGCAAGCTCACACAGCAAGGGCAAACTAAGAGTGTGTGTATGTGTGTACTCTTGTCCGGCCGCACAAATCAATACTGCCAAATGGTAGCCTGCAGATCTTCGATAATTAGTGGGAAACAGACAGAGAGTGAAAGATCACCCAAGAGAGGTGCTATGCTTTTGTATCACCCTTACATTTCACTGAGTTTTAGCCAAAATCCATCTCCTCCTCTTGCACTTCAAGGTGGTCCATACTTAAGTTAATCTCAACTGTATACCTGCTCATTTCTTCAACACTTTCTATCTCAGCTCATAGACAATAGCTCATCTAAACTCATTATGGGTTATTTAAAGGATATAATCTAATTCCACTCTTCTTTTCTCATTCTCTTAGACCATCTCTGCCACAGCCTGCCTGAACCCTGCTTGCCTGTTTATGCTTTTCTCAGTACTCAGCTCATAAACACCGTCCATGTGGGGTTTAGGATTCTTTGCCTCAATTAAACTGCAGTGCTGGAACTGTTTTTTTTTTTTCATATGGGGCTGTGTAATTTTGTCTGTACCTCTTAATTTATAAACTAATTCTGTAATGAGAAACAAAAAAAAATAATAATTATATTATATAAAATTATATATATAATTATATATATATCATCCGGTTTAGGAATTGAGGTTTTACTTAAACATTACATTTTTGAAATTTAACATGCGTAGTGAATTTCTGGTAAGTAAGCATTAATGATTATAAGGTATGTAATTAAAATACCTAGACTGGATAGAGACCTAGATTTATTTACGATATTCAGACAAAAGTACTGTTTTCTCAGCAATGACAAAGGTTGGGGACTCTGATGTAAGGCTTATCACGGAAAAAAAAAGCTTTCAGTTCTTGAAATATCCTAGTATGTAGGAAGTGTACTAAATTAAAGATTTATTGGTTGATTATGAAAATCTAAGAAGGTTATTTATAAGATGCTCATTTCAGTGTGAAAATGCACCAGCCCCTGACCTGAGCCCACTAACAAGGAGAAATATATATTCACAGACATAGTTTTACAGTGCTTTGTTTTGTTTATACTCACTGGAGTTGACTGAGTGAGTGGTCATTTCTGTGGTCATTTCCTTCAATAAAGGAAATGACCATGCGCTGCTTAACTGTTCACGTAAGTTCCTCTCGCTACTGCTACTACTGCAGAAATGCTTAAGACACTTCACATTAGCTCAACAAGAAAGGAAAAATATCTACTGTGACCTTTCCACCAACAAAACACAGCTCTCTCATCATCCATAGTGTGAGAGAAAAAATGCTGGAGAGTGTGTGGAATTTATTTAGGCACAATCCTTCCGATAAAATCAAATCTACTACCAAAAAAAAAAAAAAAAAAAACATTAGAAAATAAACCTGATGTGAAAAATCAGCCTGAACCCCAACATTATACTGAGTCCTGTTGGTTTCGGGTCAGGTAGCAGACCTCTACCTCAGTAATACTCAGTAGTTCAATAGTTCTTTTCCCAGCAGTGTAAGTATGGTGCATGGAGCATTAAAATTTTCCTGCCTTCAGAGAATAAAGTTCTCTCTCTCTGTCTTTATTTCTCTCTCTGTCTCTTTCTTTCTCTATCTCTGCAGAGGCCTATGAGAACTCATTAAGAGGAACACAGTGGGTGGGATTGTAAAGGTCTAGTATCAGTGCTACCATGAGCCTGGCTGAAACAATCTTTCTATACAAATAAAAAAGACTAACTTCCTTATTATCAGACTGATAATAACAGTAATAACGATGGTAGCTCTGTTTTCAAACACACACTGTTTGCATTAACACATAAACATTGTGTATGTGTTGGGGTGTGTGTGTCTGCATGTGTTCTGTCCTCATCTTTAATCATGCACTAGTTGGAAAACCAAAATGTTGAAATGAAAGTGTTATAATTTAGACTATAACTCTAAAGCATTTGATCTCTCTCTCTCTCTCTCTCTCTCTCTCTCTCTGTCTGTCTGTCTGCATGTCTATGTGTAGAGGATGGAGTGTGTTTGAGAAAGATGACCAGAAATTTGTTAATACTTATTGAAAAAGCAGGACAAACAGTGATGCATGTACTCATACGCATGTACGCTTTCATTGCTCATGGTTAGATGCTTGATGGCTCTTGTTTTTTGTTCTTCACCATCCAATAACATCATACTGGGCTGAGGGAGCACATGGTCATCTAATGAAAACCAGCAGAGCTGTCAAGATAGACATAAATAATGACCTTTATCTGATTTCCATCAAATGAATGCTGGGGCCTGAGATTGCTATCGATTCCAGTATTCACATGGCTGTAAATGCTAAAATGAAAGGCCAACGGGCTTGGTGTATTTGGATAGAGAAGAGCATGTTTTATTGATATTGTGATTTTGCATTTCATCAGTAATAAGACTTGAATTCTGAGGTAAAATTACAGTCAGGTTTGTTATAAAACAGCCACAAAACTCAAGCTACCACTAGCATTCCCACCCAAACCTTAAAATAATAGAAGGTTATATTTAGTTACTCTTTTTTATCAGCTTAGTGAAGCCCTTCTTTGGAAATTGTTTGATAGACATTGAGCACTTGAAAATAATCAAACAAAATCTTCATTTTCACTCTAATATATGTGTGTGCGGCATATATGGAAGCATCTAGGTACGCTGTCCACTCTTCCAAATCTACACTCTTCTTCTCTTTTGGGAATGTTACATTTTGTGGAGATTCAAATTTTAAAAAAGGTATACACACCTTATGTACACAAATAGTTCTTTAAAAGAACCATCAGTTTAAAGGGTATCCCAACTATTTCTCAATATCTGTCACGCATTCTGCCAGTCCTCAGACGGACAAGAACTGCATTCCCCAGAATCGACTAAGGAATCAAGAGGCAGAGCTATTTCCCTCGCTCTTGCATTCAGACTCGAACTCCATTTCCCAGACTCCTCAGCAAAGTCACATGACTCCGGAACGGTCCTCGTCCTCCTATCACCGTTCAAGTTCACCTGAGTACTAATTATCTTCAGCTGTGTATTTGTCATATGACTTATTAGATTAGTATATAAGCCCGGGCTTTAGCTAAGACTAGTTGTGAGGTATTGCTTTCCCTGAGAAACTACTGAGTGTTTTCTTTACTGGTGTTTATTGTGTTATTGACCTTCTGCCTGTTTTTTCTTTGACTTTGTGTTTTGGATTTGCCCTTTTGTACTTCTGCCTGGTTTGTTGGATTCATGACTTTGACCCATCGCTTGTTTTGTGGACTCCGATTGGATTTGCCCTTGTTTGTTATGGTCGCCATTCTTACTCTGCTGTGTTTACTGAAACTGACCCATGCCGGTTTTCTGACTACGCTATACATCCTTGATTCTACAAGTAAAGCTTCACTTTTTTTGTTTTCAAACCGCAAGCGCCTGCTTCCTGGTCTCACATTACAATATCACTGTTTTTATCAGTCAACAAATGCAATGACCTGCCATAAGAAAATTAAACCCGCATAGGCCTACAATGTTATATACTAATGCTGTTGTTTGCCTCATAGGTGATCAATGGCAGCATGAAGACAAGCAAACGTTGGCATGGTGACAGCATTATTTGCAAAAATAGATAATTGTCTGAGATGAGCTTTAGTAGTCTTAATTGCTTATTTAAGGTGAAAAAAGTTAGGAGAACTTAATGTTTTAGTTGTATAATATTGGTTTGCCTGGACTTCAGCAAAGAAATGTTCGGCATCCATGGTTCCCCAAAAAATCAACATCTAGTTGGTTGGGAAAATTGAACTCTGGATGGAAGGTTCCACAGTGGAGCACTGCCCCATTGAAAACAATGGATTTTCTGCTTTGCTGTTGTCCATCTACTGCCAACATGTAAATGTAAAAATGATGTGATTGTGGAGTGAAATATATCAAGATAAACACAACATCTATTTGTTTTATAATTGTATATGTTATTGATTCAGCACTTATCTTCAATATTAACACATCAAGATATATTTCAACATTAAATATTTTATTTGAATTTGTTCTGATCCATGCTGTACTCTGATCACTGTTACTTTCAGCTAAATGAGCTCTG
The DNA here is from genome assembly GCA_023558415.1 of Piaractus mesopotamicus. Lineage (NCBI taxonomy): Eukaryota > Metazoa > Chordata > Actinopteri > Characiformes > Serrasalmidae > Piaractus > Piaractus mesopotamicus. Next base: position 7,181 of record JAILXH010235905.1, on the reverse strand, counting down.
GGAATTGATGGATTAACAAATCGTGCCACATATAGCTAAATGTTTCTGTGTTGCAAGTAACAAATAGAAATATTTTTTATTTCTAGTAACATGTAGCTCACTGCAAGCAATAGAAAAATAGACTCAACGCTTTGAGTACTGTGACTGCGCCACACAGAAAGCAAACAAGTGAAATTTTCTTAAATCAGGTTTCCATCGTTATGAGAATAGTATTATTATTATTATTTTACTTACTTCCAGACATTTTTACTTGGCTTAAGTCATTTTCTCAAGTGGTCATATTTCACTATATTTACAGGCACTATGTGCCAAGATGTGGTTTTTGCAGTGTAACATGCTTCAGTGGTATGAAAAGGCCACATTGCTAACACTAGAGCTTTGCAATCAACAGTGATGTGATGCAGAAGCTGAGTAGTTCCCCCTTCAGATCTTACATCCAGATCTTGCCATAGAAGAACCACTTTTGGTTCCACAAAGTAGTTGTTTTTATACTGTGGAACCAAAAGTGGTTCTTCTATGGCATCACTCCAAATAACCATTTTTTGTTGTCTTTATTTTTAGAAGTGTTGGTTTAGCTCCAGTCAGTGGCCTCAAAGAAGCCCAGAAGGTTTATCTGACTCACTGCAGTTCTGGAAACAGCTGGGGTGAAGCACCAGAGGGTATGTGAGCTCATAGCATTTCAAATGTCTAACGCTCAGCCTTAAAGTATGCTGTAAACCACCTATGTTCTGCATTATGATAGTGTGGCTCATATTTTGGCTCTGCTGCTATAAATCACTCATATCATCCCATCTAAAAATATGTCATGGCTTCCCCTTCCATGGCTTAGCAAATCCCTTCCTGTCTGAACTCTTAATCAATGTAAACCAGCCTCACCACATTTGCTGATTGCCATGGCTAGCCTGTCTGCTGTCACTTCTCATTGCAGAGCATGTGCAATTTTATGCCATCTGACAAGAGAAAGATTCAATTCTCGTACCAATCAGTAGGAGGCTGCTGCTCTGTGTGAATGAGGAACATGTAAAGTGCTGCTTACAGTACTCACACTGCAGTTCAGTGTATCTACAGACAAAATAATTTCTGATTATCAGACTGTACATTGTTTTAGCTATTATTCTTTTGTTTTAAAATTAATTGTTTCTTACAGAGGGTACTTTGAATTAATTCTGTGGTTCAATTTATCCAATCTAGTGTTAAAGCAATTTAGCCTGGTGCCTCAAATCAAGAGCAAATAGCAGATTGCACTCTATATTGCACTCAATCTCTATATAACTCACAAAGGGTACTTTTTATTTCCATGTTGATTAGATATTATATAGATATATACACAGATTATTAGTTTATGTGATGTTTCAATTAGATGTTATTTTGTTTTTGTTAAACATACTTTTTGAACTTGCCCCACCTGAACTGGCACCTGAAGGTAGTTCATGGAAGTATTAACAAACATGCACAGTGGAGTCCAAAAGTCTGAGACCACTAGTCAAAAGCTTCTGTTTTGCTTTTTTTTTTTTTAATCTTAATACACAGGTATTAATTCACAATTATATTCTCAGCATGATAATTTGAGTGAAAAAACAGAATCTTTGAAGTATTTAAATTAATTTCAGAATAACGTAGTATTTGGTATGTGTGCATTTGAACTGGCATGAGCTCCACAAGTTTGTGCAAAGGTCTCCGAGAAGAAATTCTGACCTTTTCTTACAAAGGCCTTAACATGGTCAGTCACAAGTTTATTTAAATTTGACTAGTAGCTTAGAAATAGTGCAGAATCTTAAATATTTCTTCTTCCCTTTACTTGATGTAACTTTTCTTTGTTTTTATTTCTTTGTTGTTCTTGTTTTTTGGAAATTCTTTCTGTTGTTTATTTCAAGGTTGGCCTTCAGGCTGCATACCATAAAGATGAAAATGGTATTGATGAATCTATATAGCCTCCTGCAAATCCAGTGAGCACAAACTAAATGCAACTGAACATACCTACAAATGTTTACTTGCAGTGTCTAGTTAAAAGGAATAACCATCCAACACAGTTCTACTGAGTCAAATGTTCACTATGATACAGAAATCAGTGTTAATCCAAGGCTAAGTTCTGATGAAACTGAGTTTTTACATGCTCATCATTCAGAAAGTGTGAGGAGTGTTGAACTACAGCTAATGCTAGCAGTCACTTTCACTCTGCAATGAAATATTAAAAGACCCAGACATCTTTGCAGCACTGATGAAAGACAGAATCAAGATCACAGCTTATCTGAGGGTTTAAACAGAGTTTAATTGTTCAATTTTGGACTCTTTCTTCAGAAATGGGTTTCTAACAATTGTCCTTTAATGTCGTAATGACAGACTACTCCTTTCAGCTTTTACACATTTAAATTCTGTATTTGTGCATTCCAAATGGTTGGAGTTGCACTATAAACAGAGAAACCTATCTCCAGACAGAGAAGTCAGCCCTTCCCTTAAACCTGATATTAATGAGTCTGACATCTTCTAGGCTGCTAATCATGTAACTCTTGCTGTAGACATCTTAAATCTTCTTAGCCTTTGATCTAATCTTCTCTCTCTAATACTAGCTAAAAATATCAAGGATACAGTGACATAATCTATGTAATGACCTCCATCAAAGGAACTCAATAACACGTTACTAAGCCACACATAGTTTCATGCACGGAATTCTCACACGAGATCACTTTTCCAGTGTACATAAGAAGGTGATTAAACACTTTATGTATTATCTATTGCGCATGTTATGAAGCATATCAATGCTACGATGTCAAAAACATGTAACTCAATTTTTTTCACTTCTTTTCCATTTTTTACACCATTTGAACTCACCAGCACTTTATACCCTATGAGAACAACTCATGATGAACAGACTAATATAATGGTCCAGATTTTTTTTTTCTTTTTTGCAATAAAATTAAAAGGTTTTTAATTAAAAGGTACACTTAATACATTTGATAAATAAATAAAAAAAAATGGAATAAAATTTTATTGCATTAAAAGCTCCACTTCCTTCATTTTTCTTGTCTTTTATTATTTTGGGTTCTCTTATGACACTTGTGTGGGGTTATGTACTAAAAACAGAAATAATGGTAACACTTCATTTGGAGACGTTTTTTGTAGATGATTAATAAACTTGTAACAGATTATCAGTAACACATCAACAACATATCAGTGAAGTAGCAGTAGTGAAGCATCTGAACACATTGAAGTAAATATCTTGTAGATGTACTGTTGATACATTATTTATATTAAGTAGATGTATTGTTAATGTTACTTCCATTATGCAAAACCTAACCTTATACAACCTTACCCAAACCCTAACCCTAACCCTGACCCTAATCCTAACCCTAACCTCAACCCAAAAGCTGTTTCTAACCCTCATATGGTTTTGACATGTTACTGAGAGTTTGTTGAGTATTTGTTTCGTCTAATAGGACCACTCAAAATAAAGTGTCACCAAAATAATAATTTTTTTACATGACATTTTCACATTTTCCAACCTATCTTTATCCCTCAGAATTAAAGAGTGTGTTCCTGTTAATATGCCTTTAAGACTGATTTATGCAAATGACCTCTGTTCTAATTGCCTACAATGTTTTGTGCCTTATTCAGAAAGCAGTCCAGACTGAAACACTCGACAGTACTTCAGCGTGAATGGGCAGGGCTGAATAGGCACATATATATGTAAATGCATTGGTATTTGTGACATCACAAAAAACTGGTCTATTTTGCAGCTTGGTTTCCATACATGGACCGCACGGTCTGGGAGTTGAATGGCATTTTTAAACAATGTTGCAGAACTATATTAAACTCTTTAATTGACATTAGAGCTAAGAACATTAAGAACCTTCTCATTTTGGATATACAAGGTTTTGTTATGACTATTTGTGGAGCTATTCTGTAATACTGACACACAGGCAAATGTTGCGAACTGGATTAGCGAAGCGCGTTCAAAAGATCTCCCATGTCATTTGCTTATTCGTTTATTTATTTCCTACAGTCAGAGAGGCAAAGAGAGGAGCAGATGGTAAGTCAGAGAAACACAGTCTCATTAGGAGGTCCAGGATTGACAGGGAAAAAAAGAGAGAAGGGAAAAACCCTGGGAGTTTTTGGCTGAGGGAGTAACTCTGACCTTCTGTCCTGTCTGCTTGCCTGCTGAGTGGAATGAGAGCCAGCCGCAGAGAAAGATAACAAGACATAAGCTTTCTCCAGATCTTCTCTGGCCTATTATGCCATCTCTCCATGTTTTTATACCTGCTTATGAAAGAGCGATATAGCTCACAGAAATAGTTTCAATGCATTAGAGGAGGCTGTTCCAGGGCAGTGAAGTGCCGAGGACAATGACCAATTTATCATTTGTATTATACCACTGGCAGCAGCATCGCTATTAAATTTGGAAC
>JAILXH010235901.1:9407-21748 GCA_023558415.1 Piaractus mesopotamicus | reverse complement strand
TTTTTTTTTTTTTTTTGATTCTTCAAGGGTTCTTTAGTAAAGAAAATAGTTCTATATAGAACACTCAAGGAACCCTCTGCATGATTAAAGGGTTTTTTGTATCGTGAAAGGGTTCTTCAGGTTAATGGAGAATGTGCTGTAGATGGTTCTGTATAGAACCTTGAAATGTTCATGGTTCTAAAAAAATGAAGTGACGGACATGTGCTGAGTCCACCTTCCTGCAGTCAGGCGTAGTTGTCAGTTTAGGCCTGTCTGGTGTTCACTCTATGTGGACACTAGAGGGAACCACACTACCTCAATACACCCTGACAGCACACAATAATGAGCGGCACTGTTGTCTCCTACAGTGTCCAGTGCGGACAAAGCTTGGTGACAACACTGCCTGACCAGCCTTCATCTCCACAAATAACAATCCTCACATTCATCCAGCTCAGACCCAACAGCTCTGTTTTTCATGTTGCATCCCCTTTGTGTCTTTCTTTTTCTCCCTCTTCTAAACTCTGTCTCTTTTTCTCCCATCTACAGATGACTGTCACTACTGTTGTCTTTGATGCTGGACAGAAAAGTCATTGTCATATATGTAGTTCAACTGCAGTGGTTTTGTCTGTTTGGACATTTTTATTTTCTTTGTGTGTGTGTGTGTCACACCGCTGTGTGTGGATTCACTGCAGTCAGAAAGATAGGACAAAATTGGCTGAGATGGAGAGGTCAGAGAGTTGAGAGCTGCCACTGAGTATGAGTCTCACGCTCTTACACACATGCACACAGTCATGCCTCAGGTAGATCTGATTTGATTGATTGTGACTGATGACATGATCTAGTCCTGTCAAATCAACACTACACACCATTAAATTAAATTAAACAAGATGGCAAAAATGAAAACCACAGTTTTCCACTTACCCCAGCCGAGACAAGCTTCTTGGCGTCCAGATTTTGTTTGTTTAATTCAGTGCTGGAGGTACGAGGCTAATGTTGCTAACATCAGAATTAGCATCAGAATAACGTGATGTAACACAAAAGGAAACTTCATAACTAATTCATAAATAATTCATGAAGTGACACATAAAATGAACATTTTTGCTCTTTATATCATTTAAAAAGAAACAGAAATATGTTTTTTATAGGTGGAAAAAGTCCACCCCTACATATGTCACTGCTTCAAATGTGGCATGCCACTGTTGATGTCAAATTGCATGCATCTACAACAGAGATGCTCAAATTTGACCTCCATGGGAGGTGCACCTGGAGGCTTTTCCTGTCAAAAAAGAACATCAGAGCAAGACTGAAATTTGCTGACGAATAGGACTGAACTAGGACTTATGGAACAATGTGCTATGGACAGACGAGTCAAAGACAGAGTTATTTGGCCACATTAACAGAAGCCATATTTGGTGACAACCAAAAAAACCAAAAGACAACATTTGAGCAGAAGAACCTCATACCAACTGTAAAGCATGGTGATGGAAATGTCATGGATTGGGCCTCTTTTGCTGCCTCAGGGCCTGGCCACATAGCAATCATAGTGTCAAGTATGAATTCTGTTTTGTACTGGAGAGTGCTTGAGGAGAATGTGAGGCCAACAGTCATAAATTTAATGCTGAGGAATGGACCTTCCACCAGGATAATGATCCTGAACATACAAGTAAATCTCCCACTAGATGTCAGAAACTTGTAGACAGTTTTAGGAAATGCCTACATCAAGCTGGAGCAATATCATTTCCTGGGGTCAAAGGAAAATAAGTCGGCTCCAGTTCTAGTTTGTGTACAGCTGTTAAGGCGGCATTCAGAACATGAATCAACCTAAAGCCTCAAAAAATTTCATAGCAAACCAGAAAGCATTGTAACCAGTGGATTTGTTGTTTACCACTGATGTTACACTGAAAAGATGAATGAAAGCAACTTCTTAGTGATTCATTCCATTGATTTTTTTTATTAAGACCGTGTACTGAAGTATAAATACAGTCATAGCTGCACATATATAGGATTAAAACCTTTGTATCACCATAAATGTTATGTTTTTATCATTTTTTTGGTTAGATTTGTGAGTTCAATGTGAGTTCATTGTTAATGTTAATTTAATGTTAATGCTAATTATTTAAATTACACAATTAAACTGGATGCCTCTGTCCAAACCGTGCAGGAAATACAAAGCAATATCACCAAATCTGAAGCGATATGCATGACAAAGCCACTGTCATCGCATAGGCCTCAGGAGGAATGAGCAAAATATAGGTTTTAGAGTTTTTAGATCGATAAACCCAAAGTCAGGCTATTTACACCTACTGAAAAATTGTATGTCTCGTTACATGTATCTGCAGGTTTCAGTACACTCTCAGAAAAAAAGATGTGAAACTGGGCACTGGGGCAGTACCTCTCTTGTCACTGGGGTGGTACCCTCAAGGGTACATCTCAGTACCTTTAGTCAGGAAACATAATTGTACCATAATCCAGTGAAATTATATTTTCTAAGTTGTACTGACTCCACACTCATCTCAAGGCTTTTTATTTTATTGTTCTGTTTTAAAGCATTAGGTTATGGAAGGGTACAAATACACACTTTTCACCAGGGAAAAGCTTACCTTTGAGGGTACATTTATATTGTTTGTACCTTGATGAATGAAAAATGTACCCATACAGCACCTTTACTTCTAACAGTGTAAGGCTGCTCTTACCCTCCATGAGTGAGCTTGCCATTTAAAATCTGACGATTGCACTACATTTCAGTGGAATGCACTGTGTAACACATCTGCAAAAAACAAAAAAAAACAAGATTTCATCCTAAATATTCAGAAACATATATATTTTCTCCCCTCTACTGACAAACACTGTCTCCAGCCTCCTGTTTGCCGTCATTTGGGACAATGTTGCTCTCTACTTTTCTCACCTTTTCAGTGAGTAGGGAAAAAAAGCCAAAAGTAGAAACAAATGATTCTGAACATCTTTGTTTTGTTTTTGCCTTTTTTGTGAATGTGAGTGTGCAGTAAATTGTCTTAAAACATGTGGTTAAGTGATCTCTGGTAGAATCAATTATCTGGATGGTTCACAATCTCAGTACTCAGTCGGTACAATCTGTGTTTTTTACTCAGTTTTACATAATTGCAGTTTTATCTGCTACCTATTCCTCATCTGGTAAACGCTTGTCTGAAACTCTTATTAACGCTTACATCAGCAACTGATGATGACTGATTGTTGAGTGAACTATTGTGCACTATGTAGTTCACAGAAGTGCTGAAGGTATTTATGACTATGATATTAGCTGTCACTACATGCTTTCCTTCTGTTTTTTACATTTATCCAATTAACGTTTTATGTATTTTTGTATCTGCATCTATTTTTATTTTGAATTTCTCTCCAATTTCATCATGTCCAAGTCCCTCTGCTAACTACTGATTCTTTTCTGAGACAGAATAATATTTTATAACTAATTTTTATGAAACAGAGGAATTTATTAAAACATTTTAACTATGGTCACAGGATGCTATTAGCTGGATGTTATAGGTTGGTGGACTGTTCTCAGTCCAGCAGTGACACTGAAGTGTTCAAAAACTCCAGCAGCACTGCTGTGTCTGATCCACTCATACCAGCACAACACACACTAACACACCACCACCACCCAAATAATACCTGCTTTTTATTGGCTCCCTATCAAAACATTTGCACGAATTAGGGTATGCTTCATGTAATTGATGTATTATTGAGGTATTTCTAGGCCGGCACGTGATTTCATGCACCGGATCCATAATTTGCGCTGCTTCTTTCCATGTTATATGAAAGTCTCCTGATTTAGACTAGTTCACGTGTCATTAAAGGTGGTCGAATCTGATAATTAAGGGCCACCATGTCTACAGCTATTTAAGCAATAGAACACTCAAGGTTAACTGTTTACTGTCATCATGGCATGAGACAGTAAATCTTGTGTTGTGTGATTCGTAATTCCATTCTTTCTTACTAGATTAATTACAGTTTCATGGCCAAATTCATTATGATAATTTACTACAACCACAAATTTTACTGAACATTGCTATTATAATGTTCTTTTATTTCACAAAGATTAAGCTTACACATTATCACTGTGTTCGCTCCTGCATCTGCTTTAGAGTTGCAAACTGTCTCAAATTTACTGGAAGAAAGTTTTACCCTCAGAACTCAGCTTAACCATTTACCATGGCTGTTTCTCACATGGTTACCTAAATAAGAGGATTCAGTTACAGGAACAGGCCTAGTTCACAGTACAATGTTTAAAAGGGAAAAAAATATAGCAGTTGAAGCACTCGAACATGAACACATGCACTCATATTTTTGCTTACACTTACAGTTACAGTTCACACTCATACACAGGTACATTCTAACATATTCACAATATATGGAATCAAATTGAAAGAAAATACATCCAGTCACAAATATATGCCTACTTTTACATGCATTTACAGAACATTCACACCTACATATACAAGTATACAACTTTTACAGTTAAATTCAGTTACATGCAAAACTGAATACAAGGAATGAAAGCACACCTCCACAAACTCATACATACCCTCAGTGTTTCCTCTTTAACTCTTCAGCACCCGGATGGTGAGCTCAGACTGTGGTGTCACATTTATAAAGCCTTCCAGTGGGAACTGTGTGACATCACCAAATGCCATAAGTCCACCACATTTTCATAGTGACATAAAGTTGTGGTCCATTGGTCAGTCTGCTTAATGTGACAGCGGCGCTAATCATCAACAGCATAGAAGCAAATTGCGCACTTCCTTTTATGATGACGCAATGTGAGAACAGCTCATCTGTGTAATGAGCTAGAACATCTGTTATATGTTCAGTCTGTGAGCAGTTTAGTGACACCACTACATTAAGTTATACAATACTGTATGTGTCAAGGTGGTTTGTTACTGTATCTAACAACTATCACACCCAATGTTTCATCAGATTCTCGTGTTTTATTTGGGTAATAACCAGAAATAAAATTACTTTCATGCACTCTGAATCATCTAACTGAACACAGATGAGGTCTTCTTTTCTCATGTGAGGGGTCTAATTTATAACAGAAGATGTTTTTTGAGCCTCCTTTGAGAAATGATGGGTGTGTATGTGTTTCTGATCATGTCTGCCTTTTTGTCCACAGCGAGGAGAGCCTCCGCCATCACCACTCTTGGGCCAAGAGCCCCTGCAACGATGAACAACTGAGGTGTTTGAACATTAATTACATTGATTTATCAGAATAATCTGTGTAATTAAATCATTAAGATGTAAACAAAGTTATTCAGCGTGATTTGGTGTGAAATGCTCTGTTCTAAAGAAACTTGCCAAGTCAGAATTGTTCACAGTGGTGGTAACAGGAAGCAGACTTTTAAAGAAATTAATAGAACATCATCTGCTGTCACTCCTAAATACTCATTAGATGTGCTATTTATGTGTTATTTTTTATTGAGTTTAGAATTTGCCAAAGATTTGCCAATATAGTGGCCCAGTTTATCTGACTTCTCACAACAATTCTTTTGGCTTAGTCCTGCCATTCTGATCAAAGGTCTAGAATCTCAACCAGGTGAAAGCCAATTATCATGGAGTAAGTTCCACTTGAAAGGCCTTTGTCTTCTAGTCTTTGCATGTAGTCTTTATCATTATCACTTATGTACAGCGGATCACCCTGAATTACAACATTCTCACAGTTTTGATGTAAGAGCCGTAACCATCAACAAATTGCAGAAGTCTCAAGGCAAGATCTCTTGAAGGATCATGTTAGTCTATAGTTTGGGCAGATGATGACTTACGATCTTATTACATACAAAACAAAAAATATCTTTTATGTTTAACAACACCTGAACTTCACACAGTGGCATTTCTTATTCTAGATTTGTTGTTTTATGTGGTTCACTAGCAGTAAATGTTGTGAAGACAGTATCATAGCTTATCATTAATCAGTAACTGATGATCAGACAAGAACAAGACAGTTGTTTCAGTGAAGTGCTGTGAATGTGACTAATACAGTCTGCTAGACATGTTGACTACTATACTGAAACAGCTTCTAATTCTAAACTGCTGCACAATTCCTACTCAGTGTTGCAGTTTAATATGTATATATTTGCACATATATATATATGTTTCTTAGTTTAAGGTGTATCACAGTTGAAATATTCTTCATCTAAATGAAACTTCACATCATAACATGCAGACAAACATGATGATATCTGATAGTACTCTTTTTACATTATTGTTTTTTTTAAGGACAATCAGAACAGTCATTTCTTTTCTAAAGACTTCAACAAGTTGTTCTAACTTGTCTTATATGATCTTAATTCTTACTTTGCCTGCTGCATAAATACAGATTGGTGATAATTATGCATGCCAAAAAAGACAACTGGTATGAAAAAAAGCACCACTATGGAATGAAAAACAACAAGATATGTTTTCTTGCTGTTGTCAGACTTCCTTGTATTTTCTTGATCTACTAATCAGAGCCGCCAGAAATGTAAAACAAAGAAGGTTTCTCATCTAGATAAGGCCTGAAAATACTCATAGTCCTCATAGTTTTAATCCTCAGCATAAAAAAAAATAAAATGTTACAGTAACAGCATCTTATTTTAATTCAGAAATGTGCTATTGATTAAATAAGAAATATTAGCAGATTTCTGAATTATTATTAGTCATTGCGCATCGCAACCTAGCAACCACCCAGAATACCAACGCAATCACTATCAGATTTCAGAATTATTGTATTTCCTGTATGTCCTGGGGTTGATGTGATGTGTCTAGACTAGCCCTGAGTTGAACTCTGAGTGGAAACCTAAAAAAGCCAATACATTTTTGTTTAAATTTTGTTTTGTGAGCTGTTTAAAGATTTCTGTACACTCTTCTCTGCTTAACTAAGGATTCTAATTTTGAAATTTGCTAATATTTATACTGAGCCACTGTCAGTACACACAGGTAGAGGCCACTCATCTAATTGGGTGGCAGGTTAAGGTAATATTGTACAAAATCTGTATACCAGTTTGCTACAATGCATAAGCATTCTACACTCAATAGGGTGGCTTCAGTATCTTAGCCCCCCTAAAAATGAAGTCTTTTCAAAATCCATTAAGTTCCTCAGATTGTATAATCTCTGCATGAAAGTGGACAAAGTGGACAAGTACAGCTATGGAAGCCCATTTCTGTCACTTGAAAAATATTTTTTTAGTTATAATAGTTCTAAACCTTTTTATGATAAGTCATCATGTGGTTATGAGATGTAAGTCCTGAATCATATGACATACTCTCTCATAATTATGGTATAGTAAATAAAGAGTATCTCATAATCACAACTTAAAAATGCCATACTTTTACCAAATTTTTGTTAGTGACAATATTGGCTAATTTTAAGTAGAACTCAAAAATGCTACCTAGTACATGACTCAAAAGCAACAACCATGAGAGCACTGTATTGTTATTGTGAGGGTTGAAAACATACATACAATGGAAAACAAAAAAGTATGAAAATCTCTGAGTGGAAGTATGGAGCCAAAAAAAAAAGTCAAAAAGTCCACTAAAACTTACTACTGTATATAAACAAGTAAAAGGAAATTGCTGTCATAAAAAAAAATCATATTTTTTTACACTATTGTAACTAAAATGTGAATCTGACATGATCTGGTCAGACTAGTGAGTCTGTCTTAAGCCTTTTCATCCAACTTTTAAATGCTCTTAAAATTGAAGGACACCTAGTTATACACCTGTGATAAGGATAAAAATTTCTTGTATACATAGTTTCTCGCATCAATGGCCTAGACCCTGCCTGACTAGCTAGTCTGCTAAGCAATCATTCGTAAGAAAAATACTCGGCTATAAATAGTGGTAGGGAACATGGGGGCAATGAGGGCTGGACTCTGGCGCAGTTTGCTGATTTTCCTGCTGAAACACACCTGATTCAACTCATGTCCATGTTTAGTGGGTTGTGTAAGGGCAGAGACATCAGCAGACTAGGCTGGACTCTGACCCTTGTGCCAGAAGGTGGTATGTGGTGTGGAGGCTATTGGGCAGCACTGTTCCTTGCAAGAAAACAAATTAGCGTAGAGGTTTCATTTTGCATCTGAGGGCAACAAGGTCTTCGTAATAATATGAAGTGTAAAAATTATGTTTTTTCTACTTGGAAATGTAGTTTAGTAAAAGTTGAAGTGTTTAATTTTAATGATACATGAAGTACTTTAGTAATGGTACAATCACGTCAGTATTTTCCAACTCTGCTAGGTAGGCAGAATAGAATGGCAAAATGGCTAAAATATCAAGAGGAGGCATCTGTGAAGTTGCATTGCACACATTTGATTTTCAGTTTATTTTGCTCCTGCTGTAATTTTTAGGAAGGCATGAATGGGAAATTCAACTTGAACTCAAAGCATATTTTAAGTCTGTGAGGTATTTCCAAGTCAAGCACTCGTTATCAGGGAGGGTCTCTTTAGCTGAGCGCTCGTGGTCGTGCTGGTGGGAGGTGGAGGTGAAACACAATATCATTGGTTAAAAAAAAAAAGTGAAAAAATAAAAAAGAGATCTCTTTAACATCTCCACAATGAAATCAGATGGAAAGACAAAGGAGATCTGAATTAAGTCACATACTGTGCTTTTGTTTGCCAAGGTACTAAGGATCATGTTTATCTGCAACCAAACTAACAACAGGAACTCTTTCTCATCCAAGATCAAGAGACTTCTCAGTTTTACTGCGGTGAGTTACTATTATAATTTTTGTTTCCCACAAAATAAAAAAAATAAAATAAGGTAAGTTGTGCTATGACTGCAAAAAAATGTGTGTTGGTAAGTGAAGCTTTCTAAAATCTAGTCAATATATGTAATATTTCTCATTTTGAGATTTTTTCACTTATTCGTAGACATTTTTACTTGTTTTAGGTAATTTTGTTGAATAAATTTATCTCACTATGCGGTCAGATGTTATGGGCAGACAAATCACAATAATCTCAAAATGAGATATATTAGATATATTAACTGGATTTAAGATCATTTTTTTATTGTCTCATGTCTTCAACTGCATCAGAAAAGGAATAGGTGCTGCTCTCTCTCCCTCAGTGACTTCTGCAACTAACAGTGTGCATTTTGCAGGTTAGCTGCTGGGTTGAGGCTGAACTTCACTGGGTTATGATCACAGAAACACTGTCTGTTACATTAACTATTACTAGCTATATTGAACCAAATCCTGCTTCTTTATCAGCTTTTGCCTGTTGTGAATGACTGCATACTAGCTAATCGCTAGTTATCAAGCTAGCTTACAACATATTTACTGTTTGGCACTTTAGGCTCATCTGTTTTCTGAAAGAAACTCTTTAGCAGTTGTCTGTTTCTTGCAAAATTCTGATTTTGGTTCTGGTTTCACCGGAGAATCAGAGGATCAGACCACTTTTGCTTCTGAGGTGGGGAGGTGGAGAAGGGGGGCAGGGGCAGAAAGCAAGTAGATACGCAGATAAAGGAAACAACAGGCAGACAAGCAGTACTTATGACGGTAGTATTTATTTCTATAAAAATACAAACTATCAAAATTAGCTAAATTAGAAACTGGTGCACTACTACTGGTGCACAGTGAGGTAAACAAAACTCAGAAGATGTTTTAGTGATGGGCTAAAAGTCATTACATTTCGATGCAAGTTTTTGTGAAAACATAAAATTTGCCATTTAAATATTATGGTATGACAAATCATGCTTAATACAAATAGAGACATCAAGAAAGGAAAATTAAAAAGGACCACCTTGATTTTCTTGCCTTTTGCCTACAGCTTTGGATATATTTCTACACTGTCAGAAAAAAGATACTGTGCAGGAACATTTTTGTTCCTCAAGGCACAAACAATGTAAATGAAACCTTAAAGGTACAACAATGGTCTTATGGTCCAATCATGTACCTTGAGGAAGTTTTAGGGGAAGGATGACAGGATGCATGGAGACAGAGGAATTAAAAAATAGAATTGAAATGGATTATGGTACAATTATGCTCCCTAACTAAAGGTACTGAAAAGTATCACCCCAGTGACAGTTTAGTTCTTTTTTTCTGAGACTGTACTTGCTTGTTTTTTGCTCATCTCACATTCTCACAGTGAGCTGAGCTCCCTTAACAGTCAAATCCTGGAACTGCCCAAAGGGTCTGGTTACTTATGGAGTGGTCATATTTCAGGGTTTTGGGTAGATGTTTGTTGTACCTTGTCTTATTCTTTGAAATCCCTGAATTTTAGCATCAGGTTTGAAAAAAATCTTTTAGCCTACAGGCACACAAAAAAGACATGGCCAGGCCCCTGAATAATTCTGTAGGCTGGGCCCCCCTGGAACCCCCACCTGCTAGATCTAGACACCCTTGACCCCCCGAGATGTAAATAAATCATTTTTACATAATACAGCTGTCGTTTGTAGATAATATAGTCAGTGCACACTTCAAGTGCTTCAAGTACATTCTAATCAATACCACTGTAATTTAGTTAAGATATTGTTGGCTGCTGTTTACTTCACCATTTTAAGGATCTGCACAATGACTAACTGATAATTTTTGCGTGCTTTTTTAATGTACCATATAATAGTGTGCTTTATATGATCCAGTTTGATTGATCATTGAAACAGATGATGACAACCACCAGTTTAAAATGGTAAAACAAATGAACTCAGTCATGCCAGTTATGTTAAATTTAATAAAAACTCATGTACTATAAAGAGCATAAATACTAAACTTATTCATTTTTTTCCAGAATTTCCTTTCTCAGGATTTAAGTTCTATTTTCATGCTTTTGTAATGCTTAAAATCTCTCTAATTAATTTTCTTATATATCCTTCTTTATTAGTTATATTTTTAGGTTGAAGAAATACTGATTGCATTTCTAATATTCCCTCATTTTGACAACCTCTGTCGATTTCCTTCAGCTATTTCTAACATTCTTTCTATTAGACAATGGACTTGTGTATAGTGAAAATGATCTTACACCTTATATAGAATTTTCAAACTCAGGCGTCAAGAGTAGGATTTGAATAATAGCAGTAGAAAACTATACGATACAGTACCTGTCAGTGAGTGTTACATATCGTACATCTAGATTTGAAAGCAGATATCTATGTCTACAATCATGATTTGATATAGACTGTCTGTTGGTCACACGGTAGAGAAGCATAAATAGAAAAATCATAGTACCATTTTGACTCTGCAAATCTGCTTACGTGTGTCTTATCTCTTTGAAAAGCAGGTCTAAGAGGGGTGATGGGGTTTTATGTAGTCTGAGTAACCTGATGTCTGGACTGAACTCAAAATTTAAACTTGCTTTTACTATTTTAGCCAGATAAAAAAGATGGAAAGACCAGATGAACAGAATCTGTTTTCTGACATTTAGTCTTCATCAGATATTTTAAATAATCTACACACACACACACACATTTTCTAAGCCACTTATCCTTCTGGGCCGCGGGGGGAGCTGGAGCCATCCCAGCGGTCTTTAGGTGGAAGACAGGAAACATCCTGGACAAAAAAACTTATGATAGTTACAAAAGAACCTCAACTCCCTGTTATTTATGAATTCCTCTCTGAACTCTCTGTTTTGAAGAGTGTTACTTGGACAATGCATGGTCTGGTTCCTTCAGTTCAGAAACCATAAAGCCCTTTTTGAGAGCTGCCCACTGACAATGTTTAAGTAGTCAGAAACTGAAATTGGGTTCAGTAGTCTATATTCAGCACTTTTTATGTAGTTTGTTAATTACAAATTCATTTAAATATACTAGGCTGTAAAGCATCACAGAAGGCATAAAACAGTGCTCAAATCACATTTTCAGGTAAAACAGGTCCAACTTGATGTAGAGGATTCGAGTTTGTGGAAATTCACCCTGAAGTGTTTTCTTTATGTATACACAAAACTGTGGAAAGGTGGGTTTCATTTTACTATTTTAGCCACATTATTGTTATATGATTATATTTTGCATGATTAATGATAAGATTTTTATAATAATTTGTTATGTGTTATAAACACCATGAAAGCTAAGTCTCTTGAGATAGCTCTCAAGAGAGAGTCAGTCTCTAGAGGTAATTCATTTTAGTTCACTCATTTGGTAACTGTGTGCCAATTCAACTTTAGTTTGTGTGCTCATGTCAGCATTTCGCCTGATTTTCCAAGCAGAGAACTGTGATTGGGGTCTGGTGATTTTGCTCGTTGGTTAAAGAGTCCCAGTGTTCCATCATGTCTGTTGAGTCAGTCACATTCAGACACCCTACAGGTTTCATCCTGGAATGTGGGATTGTCAGTGTTGTGTTCTCCTTGGCAGGAAGCACAATAATTGTGGTAAGAATAGGCTAAAATGGATGGGAGCTCTTAAGAAATTGGTGTAATCCTTCCCTTACCGAT
>JAILXH010235872.1:29030-42360 GCA_023558415.1 Piaractus mesopotamicus | reverse complement strand
AAAAAAAAAAAAACAGACAAAATGGGACTCCTAACAACCACACAAGACCTGGTAGACCACCAAAATGTCACCATCTGATAAACAATATTTAAAGCTTTCAGCTTTGAGAGAGAATCACGCTCCACTCCTGTTTCAGATCTGAAAAAATCTAAAGGTGTTTCTGTCCATCCTTCCACTGTAAGAAGAATAACTCAATAATGAGTCTGAAAGGATGTGTAGCTGTCAAGAAGCCCTTACTGAGAAAAGGAAATAGACAAAGAACAATGACCAGGACAACTTAGAGAAAAGATTAAAAAATGCACTACAACACCACACCTGGACATCTGACATGTGGAGCATGGTTTCATGGGCTGATGAGTCTAAATGTGTAATTCAGATTACTTGTATCATGAGAAGAAGAAAATTTAACCAACTTCTAACACTAAACTTTGGAGTTGTGGAAAAATATTCAAACAGATTTCTTGGAAAACCCGAGAGCAAGTCTCAAAGTCTGGACACCTTGACTGGAGTTTTTCAATTGAAACGGTACTGTATATACATTAAAGTGGCCCATCCTTCAGTTTACAATGACCGTCCTAGAAAGGGCATAACTAGTGGTCAGAATTTTTTTTTTTTTTTTTTCTATTAATATTTACTTTAAGCTCACTTTGGAGAAAGGCCATTTCATGTTGCCCTTGTTTCCCCTGCCAGAAACAGCTCCAAACTCTCCTTCCACACCTTTTAAATGTCTCCACCTTCATGCTGAGAGCTTTTGGGTTGCACAACCACATTTTTGGACAAAAAACAGAAGGTGATGGATGACCCAAGCAGAATCGCAAGTCTATCGCCAGTAGTTCACTGGCAGTATTTGCTTAGACTGCTAACGTAACAGACACGTTCACATTTCAACTTGCAAGCTAATTTTGACATCACTGGACATCTGGCCCTCTTGATTAGCCTTCATTTGGCTCCTGATTTGCATAACTTCATTAGCCCACTCCCTTAGGCCTCTGCAGACCAGATGAATGGGGGTGAATGGGGCCGCATCCTGGTCATTGTGTCTGAGCAGTAATGGTGAGTTACGGGAGCGGGTGGAGGAGGCTTCCAGCAGCCCAGGCAGCTGTGGATTCCTCTCCTCCAGGCTGCATGCAGTGTTCTGATGCAGAGAGGCTTGATGTGATTAGTGTTATTGGGTTAGCTGGGCGACGGTGTGCAGCTCTGCCCGCCCAGTGACCGGGGCATCGTCCAGAGTGTGCGAGTGAGCGACAGAGTGAGAGAGAGAGCTTCTGACACCAAGGTGTGCTGAAATTGCCTCTTATCTGTTTTATTCTGGTCTGCTTGCTCCCCTCTCGCTGTGCTCACTCTTCATTTCACTCTCTATCCTGTTTTTTCATCTCCTCTGCTTTTGCGACCCTTCATCCACTTTTCTGCTGTCCTCTCCTCTCCTCCATCCTTTAATGCCCTTCTATTCCTCTCATCTTTCATCCCCTGTCCCGTTTGCCCTCTTACACACTAGAACACAAACAGTCTTACAATGTTAAAACCAATACTGATGCCAATACTGAGAAGCTAACAACTTCAATAACCAATGTAATATGGTTAAACAGATTCCCTAAACCACGGGTGTCCAATCTTATCCGCAAAGGACAGGTGTGGCTGCAGGTTTTCATTCCGAGCAAGCAGGAGCACACCTGATTCCACTTGTTTAATCAGTTAGACTTAGTCTTCGAACAACTGATCAGATGAGCTTCTGCTTTGCCGAAATGAAAACCTGCAGCCACACTGGCCCTTTGTGGGTAAGACTGGACACCCCTCCATTAACAGATTCCTGTTATTATTAAAAGGGCCTCTAAGCTACATTTTTCTTGTCATTTTTTTTTTCCGCTGAGATGCACTTACGGCATTTGTGTGGGTTTATGCACATAAATGCCATAAGTACGAAAAGGTGGCGTTAATCTGTTTTGGGCTGAACAGGTAGTTTTGTGAGATCACAAAAACAAGTAATTCAAAACAGGCTGTTTTTTATTTTCTATAGGTGGACTCTGAAGACTGGAGGTTCAATTTTAACAGTGTTTACACACTAAACTCTTTAATTTCAAACAACTGACAAATTTGACTACAAACAATAAAAATTTAGTAAACAAAGCTTTACTGATATGATTGCCATCGACTGATCAAATTATCAAACATAATTGTCAGTTCTTAAAAGGGATGTGCATTCTCACTAGGCATGTCATGATTATTGCATTATTATTACATGATTATCGCCTGATTATACATATTACATGATATCATGATTAATCATTTGAATTGATCGCAATTACTTAAAATGATCACAATAATCTTCCGCAGTTGTTTCACAATCAAAGGTTTATGTCATCTTATAATTCAAAAATAGCCAAGGGAAATCTTCTGATCATTGTGTTTCTGTATCAGAGGCTGCACCTTCAGATAACCTAAAACACTAACACAAGAGCTAACCGGTGCTGTGGTGGACGGTGATGACTTGTGATGAGTTATTCTCCTCAATGGATCGTGTGCCAACATGTCAAGGTGACGTAGGAGAACAGAGAATTGTCTTTTCATTGGTTTTGGTTGTACCTAACTCAAGCAATAGTGGTTCTGGTAATTACAGCAGTGCTATCTCTTTCTTAACAATGTGTCCTTGGGATTGTGTTCATGTTTCATTGTAGAAAAGTATAATACAATACACTTAATTTATCTTGAATACCAGCAATGCTGTTGCACTTTACAACCCTTGCAGCATATTGGTTGTTTTAATTTTTCCCTGACTTTTGTGATGCACCATAACAAATACTCAAATAGTAATTTCAGTACTCGAATATTGGCACCTGGAACTGAGTACCCTAGTTCTCAACTATCACATTTCATAATTTCAAATAAACTGCATAAATACAATACACTGAAATCACTATACAAAATAGTCCAATAAATAATTTATCTGTGTGATTTTCTCCAATACCAATAAATTTACAGGACCTCAGTACTGGCCGATATGATCAGCCATCCATCGACAGAGGTACACACACAATTCTCTCCTCATGCTGCAGGATCCCGCAGAGACAGCCAGGAGGAGTGCTGCATTTCCCCTGTTCATCATCCTCCTCTTCACGTCTCCACAAATCAGCCACAATAAAATAAACACCCCTTCCTTCGCTCCCTCCAGCTGCTCATGTGCTGGAATGCCACTCCAACTCCCACAAATCATCCCTCCTAACGTCTCACTCGGGAACTGCCCCCAAATTCTCATCTCAGGGTCAGGGCAGCACCAAAAGCACACTGTAAAACATGCTGTAAAACTGCCACGGTGAAAGGGATAATCTACAGTTTAACGCTGTAACTTCACACTGTTCATTTAGCACTGGTGTGATTCTTACTGTTCTCACCTGCAGCAGTAACTGTGCTATGGTTTAAGCAGTGGTAAGTGTTCTATCAAAACTGAGGAGGCCTAACATTTACATTCACTGGCCAATTTATAAGGTATTCCTACCTTGTGTCTACACTTGCCCATTTAGGAGCACTATGTAGTTCTACATTTATAGACTCTAGCCAATCTGTATAATTTAATAGCTCCATTTACCTTCTTCAGCAAAAGCCAGGAAACTCAAAGGACCCCCAGGACCACCACAGAACAGGTATTATTTGGGTGGTGGATCATTCTCAGCACTGCAGTGACACTGACATGGTTTCAAAGTCAGTCTCACTGCTGGAATGTGAAGTCTACCAACCAAAAATATCTAGCCTGTGACCAGAAACTGACCTCTAAAGAGGGACTAGAGGACAGCTAACACAAACTATGAAGCAAAAGATAATCATCTCTATTTTTACAACTACTAGGTGGACCAACAAGGTAGGTGTGTCTAATAGAGTGGACAGTAAAAGAGAGGACACAGTGTTTAAACACTCTGCAGTGCTGCGTCTGAACCACTCGTACAAGTGCAACTCACAGTAACACGCTGCCATCAGTACAGTGCTGAGAATGCTAACTAATTATCCAAGGAAACAGGTCTGTAAAAACAGATCTCAGACTACAGTCTGTAACTGCAGAATGACAATGTGCACCTATATAGTAAGTGGAGCTGATAAAACAGATAAAACGAGTGTAGTTACAAGGTGGTGTGCTTAATAAAGTGACCCGTGAGTACATAAAGCCGAGTCAGTCAGTGAATGCTGTTAGTAATGTGACACGAAGGCAATACTATTATGAAGAAACAAGTTTATATGCACTGCAAAGTCATTACAGGAATACTCCAGTGTTCTTCAACCTGATCTCTATCTACCACATCTGTAGCATAAAGTCAATAACAACAGACAATTTCCTTCAACTGCAGAAAAGAACAGAAATCCAGTTGACTAAACGGTTTTGAGTCAACAGTTTTCTGTTTGTTTTAATAAGTACAGGGAAATGCACCCAAATTATAGTTTGTGGTAACTGACAGTCTCCTGGACATGCAGAAGATATACGGTACTGTGCAAAGGTTTTAGGCACTTGAGAAATAAGAATAAAGCTTTTCATCAGGGCAGTAAGTGTTTATTTGCTCAAAACACTAATGTTAGAATAAATATAAATTTTATACAAAATATGAATATAGTATGTAGTGATTTTATGTAGTATGTTTAACCCTTTCCCATCATCATCTCCTGGCAGCCTAATATTTGCTTGCGGTTATCATCTAATATCTGGTTTGGCTAATAAATGCTTTATTATGTTAAATCGAGCGTGCTAGTGATGGAATTTGACAAATATATGTGATGGCTGGGAGCATACAGTAGATGTCTGGAAGCAAACTTTGTTCTTCATCAAAGCTGCTTACAAAAAGTCAACTACTTTTTTCAAAATAAGTAATTCTTGTTACTTTTTAGTGTATTTATGTTTTATTTGCATCTATTCAAACGACATATGTTTTTTTTAATAGAAAAAACACATATTGCCAAAATAAATGGTTATAAACAATGTGCTTAGGTGCATTTTGCATGGTGCTGATCAAGAACTGGATTCTGCATACTTCTAATCTGTTTACCATACTCACTGTTATTAAACCCAGAGCTAATCATGGCATAGCTGTGGTGCCGTTTCATCAGTTCCCAACTAAAGCTTTAAAATATGTCATTTTCTCAGTAAATTCACTGTGATAATTGGCTGATAACCAAAGTTCAACTTCTGAGCGATGCTAAAACGGAACCACTTGAAAACCACCTAGCTGTTTTCTCATTACAGCGCCTCTTTTGAAGCCTCTCACAGCACTCTGACTGTAGTTATTTCGAGCTTAAAGACCCCTCAACTGTTGTCTCTATATAAGTATTTCAAAAAGAAGCTTTTCGTGGCGCAAGACAGGTTAGCGCATTCTTGAGGAACGCATTAATTTGTATCTATAAAACACAGCACAACAGCATAACAAGGAAGAAGGCACTTCAAAGGCACTCCATCCCGGAGGGTGAGCTGGAGGGTGCTGCGTTTGGCGGCTCATTGGGTACACAGACAGAGGGGGCCGCACTTTGAAGTGCTCGGGGGACGCCTGCTATGGATTTATTTCCCCACTTCAAGACCTGTTGCTTCAGCTCTATAAAAAGAGAGCTTTGGTCAGACCTGCTAGTCAGACCACTCTAGGGCTAGCTGTGTGTTCCATCCACCTTCTATGAAGTCCACAGGCAAAATACTCAAAAATGTCCAAAATATGGTGCACACACAAATACTGACAAAAAAAGATTACTACACACTGTCACTCATTTTGATATCAATGCATTACCTGTTTTGCAAATCCTTGCTTTCACTTTTTCTATTTGCTGACAGACTTTTTGCTTCTAAAATCACTCTTTTGCTTCTGAAATCTTCCTTTTTGCTTTCAGATTTTTTGCACATTTTCACAGGGGGCAGGTTCTTAGAAGAGGGCGTTCACCAGCACTCTCTATTGGTCAACTGATACGGAGTGACAGGTCTTCTGAACACGTAACCACACCCGCTCTGAGAGCTCTGAGTCAGAGCCAAAAGAAAGACTTTAGAAGCAAAAGAGTGATACCAGAAGCAAAACATGTATCAGCGATATCAGCAAACAGAAAATGAAAGCAAAGACTTGATGAGTTACACATTTATATCAAAATGAGTGAAAGTGTGTAGTAATCTTTTTGAAAAATTAAGCTTGATTTAACAATCTTTATTTGTATTTGCAACATCTGTTTTACATTGTGACTTGACTTAACATTTTGCTTGAGCATTTTATTAATTTACTGGACATTTGGCACAAAATGCACTCTCCTAATGCACCGGCTGCTCTGGAGACCAGACAATCATCACATCCCCTTTTGAACTCCTGTTATGATTTATAATTGGCTACACATTACCTTGCAGCACACAATTTATTAAAATACTGAAATGTATAGTGAGTTATTAAGTTCAAATGATATTTATTTTGGATGTGAAGTGAAAGTTGACACTGTTAGTGTAGCTCAGATGCAGACGAAGTCAAGCTAATGGTGCCGAATTCACAGTCGATTCCAATCTGCCTAGTTTCGATTAATCAAAACATATTCCAGCTATCATATTCACTATCCTAGCATATTAAACTGGAAACTCAACACTATATATCTAAATTCTAAAGCAAATTCATGAGGTTGCATGGGACAATTGTGCATGTCCTGTAAAACTTATCCTACCTCGCTGCAGATGATACAAAAGAAAGCATCTGTGAGTAGTGCATGGGTAGGTCTATTCCCTGCATGAAATTTTAACCCGTTTCTGGACTAGGCCTGCATGATATGGACAAAATTTCAAATTGCGATTATGTTGTGACTATATTACAGTACGACATGCCTGGATCATATGAATGGCTTAAAAAACAACATAAAAACACATCTGGAATGTCTGAGTTTGGTACAGAAGCTCGCAGCACACAGTACAATAGAGGATTTTTTTGTTAATGCAGGCTTTTGCAATATCACTATTGCAAAAGTCAATATTGTAATAATAATTAACAAACTATATATTGTGCAGCCCTATTCTGAGCCAGTCATTTTGCAGTCCTTATCTACTGTAATCTCATATCATTCTATATGTGTCTAACACATCAGTAGCCCACTTGAGCTTGTTCTGAGCTGCTTTTTATATTATTTCAGAAATCTTTGCTCTGTTAATCTCAGTTAAAGTCAATCTGAAATCAAAATTGACCTTTTCAGGTTGTTACTTCATGCACAAGCATGATTCATCATTTAAAAAACACTAAATTCTTGTTTTCCTGTACTCTTGAATCAAAATGTAATGATTTTTGTGAGCCCCTACAATGTCTTCTAATTCTCGAGTGCATCACCCCGCACCAGTGGAAGGGGAAAAATAATATGAACCAATAATACTCCTCCTCTCACCACCCTGAGTGAAAACTCAGCTAGCACAGAGATCCTCAGTAATACTACATTGTACGTACGTACTACAATCAAAAATACATCAGAGTCTAGGTAAGAAACAAGCATTATGATTTCTGATTTACATTGACATTCATTTCACTTGTGCTCTTGTACTCTAATCTTGTACTTTCTATTTAAATTACACTATCCACAATCGAAGACGGATGGGTTTGGGTTTCTTCCTAATGGCCTTGCCAGTCTCCTTGTCTTGCCAGCTTGCTCATCGCTGGTCTGGACCTGGATTTCTGCAAAGCTGCTTTTCGACATGGCCTGCTGTAAAAAGCTCTACACAAATAAACTGCAGTGAACTGAATGCATTCCATTTAGAGTGCTCTGTCGGACTGACTGAGATATATAAAATCATGCACAAGCCATTAAAGGGGATACTCGAACAATTTTTAATCAAATCTTCCACAGCCTAGCACAGTCAATCACTATGGACAATAATTTTAATACATTTCATTGTACGTACTAAAAAAACTCAAAACAAACTTACAATATTAGTCTATGCGAAAGCACCCTTTGTTTACTTTATAAATCAACAGATTTTCTGTTCTTTGCCAAGCACAGGGACATTGCTGTCCATGGTAACTGACTGTACACTACAGATCCATCACACAGAGCTCAGACTGGAGTATTCCTTTAACAGGAAGGAGGATATAGCCAATACCACTCTCATCTCTGACCACCTACTATGAGCAATATGAGGATACAGTCTGCATTATGATTCCATTACGATCTCTGTGATTTATTATGATATGGACGTTCCAGATTATGGAACGTTCCATCGTAATGGAGCATCATTAGTCTGCGCACAGACCTGGCGCTTGCAGTGAAAGTCCAACAGCTCCACCAGCGATCTGTGCTCAACCTGCAAACGTATTTTATGCCTTGCTGCTTCATTGTTTGCATGGGCTGACCGCTCCAGGTCGCCTGCCATCGACGACGTGTGTTGACACAGCTGTTGCATGTGTGCCGTGATACTGTTTGCGCTCGTGGATCTGGTAAAGCGCATGGCAGGGACGGCCATTTGGGAACAAAACCAAAGTGCCTTTATCTAACTCGTGCATTCGCCCACGCCGTGTGTAACAAATACTCTGCACACATAAACTATGCTTATCAACCACAACAGTAAGCTGCCCGGCAAGTGCAATCACAGTCCAAAGTGTGTATTACAGGGCAACAAGTGCCATAGTCGCAGTGCAGTATCCAGGCCACTGCAGCGGTTGTGTTTTATTAGCATGATAATGTTTGGTTAAATGTAACACGTTGTTTGCATTTCTATCTCTTGTTGCCTGTCCTTGTATCCCTGTGTTGTAGCATTGGTATTACGTATTACTATATCATTGTCTGTGGTAACACAGAGCTTTTGTGATGCAAAACACAAAGCTCTATTACATGACAACGTGTTGCATTACACAAATGTGTGCCTAGTTTACATTTTAAACTCTAGTCCAGGATGCACTGTCGCTCATAACACAAAATCTTTACACGTGTAGTTTAAATAGGCTGCCTGCCAAAGCCCACATGAACTTGTTCCTTGTCACTGTAATCCTGCCTTATGCTCATACTGAGCTCTTTATCTAGTATGTTGTCATATCTTCCAGCACGTTTATGTCCAAGATGGTCCGATTTTTTAACACTGCCCACTTCCTTATCTCACAGGTCTTCTGACTCAAATGTATCTGTTTAATTCTGGAAATTTTGTAAACTTGCTTTGTTTCTATAATAATTCCACTATCTGGAGTCAACCACAGCTCCCTTTCTGAATCTTGATTCTTCTCAGTTTCTTTCTCATGCCAAAGGAGTCTAGCCACTGTCACCCTCAGGTTGCTCATTAGATGATCTGCCAAGCAGCTTTGTGATCTATGCATATGCAACTGAACTGAACCACCTCCATGTTTCTACTCTCATTGTTCATTTTATCAGCTCCACATAGCATACAGATGCACTTATAGACGTAGTTCAATTATAGACTGTAGTCCATCTTTTTCTGCATGCTTTGTTAGCCCCCTGCTACCCTCTTCTTCAATGGTCAGGACCCCCACAGGATCACCACGGAGCAGGTAAACACCTCAGCGTCACTGCTGGACTGAAAATAATGAGCAGTGCCCCCCTGTGAGTGGACACAGTGTTTACAAACTCCAGCAGCACTGCTGTGTCTGATCCACTCACACCAGCACAACGCCCAACACACTCACACCAGCACAACGCACAACACACTAACACGCCACCACCTTGTCAGTGTCACTTCAGTATTGAGAATGATCCAAAACCCAAATAATAGCACACCCGCTCTGTGATGGTCCTGCAGGGGTTCTGACCATTGAAGAACAAGGTAAAAGGGGGTTACTTTATTAATGCAGGACTACAGATGGACTACAGGTGCACCCATATGGTAAGTGGAGCTGATGAAACGGACAATGAGTGCAGAAACAAGGAGGTGGTTTTAATGTTATGGCTGACAGTATCATCACTGCATGTTTGTTTACTTTTTTTACTTTTTGTGTTGATGTAATAGAGTTAATGCGGAAAGGATGTGCTCGTCCAAATCAATACAATTGTTCAGGCTTCAAACCCACAAACCCCAGGTGTTGTTTGTTATCCGCTCACCTTGAAGGCGATGTCGTAGAACTCGCTGCTGCTGCTGACCGGAGGTCGGCTAGGGTGGACCACTCCGTTGGCCTGCACCCCGGGCACCAGGCTGCTCCTGGTCGAGCGACCGCTCTCTTTGGCCGGAGTGGCCGCAGATGGACTGCCGCTGCTGCCTTTGCCCTTCGACGCCTTTTTCCTGGACATCACGAAAAGCGACGCAACTCTCTCGCTCTCTCTCGGGCGAAAAGTCGTAAACGAAGCAGCTGCTCGAAGAAAAAAAAAAAAGCACGAGGGGGTTCAACGTGTAGACGAATCGTCCAGTTAGCCGGGCTTAGCCAGGTACTGTTCACCTGCACGCCAGTTCTGTTGCCATCGGGTTGTGTTGGAGGAACTTTACGCCCACTTTTCTGCTGACAGGAACAGGCAGCGGTGCGAGTCCAGTTCAGACTCACTCGCAGCTCTGCTCCGCTTCCTACAGCTGAGCCACCTGATTTTATCCACTTCTTCAGCGCTGGATGAGCAGCTTTACTCACTTCCCTCAGCGACGCGTCTCAGAGCGCTCACAACACACACAGCGTGCAGATTCAACCGAGGCAGGCTCGAGATACACGGAGAGAGTCACATTTCACAACAGTGTGCTTTGCCAAAGCGCGGAGGGAGGGAGAGAGAGAGAGAGAGAGAGAGAGAGAGAGAGAGAGAGAGAGAGAGAGAGAGAGATGCTAGGGTACTTGTTGAAGTGGCTGCGTTTTAAAGGAACAGCGATGTATTTTGCTACATCGAGTAATCGAACAATAATTGGATTAATCAATCCAAAAACTCAAGAAAACCTCCCTTAAATATGGTAGTGATTTACAAAGCTGTTTTATGCGCTTAAAGTCGAAAAAACAGATCTTTATATTTTACCAACAATGAAGTGGAAATGTGTGCTACTGCACAACGTTCCATTCGAGCAGCGTTTATTGAAGGGCAATCCACCGACTTCAAATTTCCTGTACAATTCAATGGTTAAGGTGTAAACATCAACAGAAATCATAGAGTTGATGTGAAATGGTTAACTGCAGTGGATTGCATTGGTTATATAGAATTGCGCTGGTTCATTGGTAGGAACCAGGGGCTGCAATGTCTATGACACAAATATAGACATTTTGTTAACAAAACATATGTGAACCGTCAAGTGTATTCTCATGTTTATACGAAATCTTGCTAATGGTGATGTAGTGGTAAATCTGAAAAAAAAACAAAACAAAAAAAAAAAACAATTTCTTTGGGTACTCTTTGGCCCATACCTGTCTTTTTGCCATGAACAGATTTAAAAAACAGCTTATTGCCAGAAGATATGTTGAAAAATCAATGGAATTCACCTTTAATTACAGGACTACCACACCAGGATTAGGTCCATTACGGAAAAACACATTTTCCTTACTATTTGACATTAAACAGTCTGATGTAGTATGCAAGTTGCCCAAAATGTACCCTTACAGTCCATATGAGGCAACTAAGCTACACAACAGCTATTTTAAACTCTGTGATGTCACGAAAAGCAGTACGTTCACATATATTTGGCCTACAGCAGTTTAGCCTCGCCCATTCTTATTGCCGTTATAAGGAGTGTTTCAGTCCAAACTGCTTTTTGAATGGGCCAAAAATACAGTGCAGTCAATCAGAACATAGCTCATTTACTTACATCACTCAAGGCACAGTAACAAAAACAGCCTGTTTAATGTTTTCCCTCAAAATCTATCACATTGTTCCTCTAATTTCCTTTTGTGCTTCTAAAGGCAAGGCACCAAAATTACCTCCCAAAGTCTTCCACAGAGATCAGATCAACATCAACTTTTGGGTTCAAAAATGTCTTGCACAACCATTAACACGAAAACAGTACAATGACATCTTCAGACAAAGGTATAAAGAGCGGTTGGAAAATGGCCATGTGAAAATGAATTATGACTCCTTTTGGTTAAACCCAGACAGATATTATAAGTAGATCTCAGTTTGAAAAAATAAAATATAAGAAAAATGTAGAATCTGAGGCTGTTAAGGCTTTGGCTTGTAGCGTCGGTCAGTGTTTTCAGCTCCAGTCCTGCGGATGCACTGCCCTGCACATTTTCAACTATTCTCCAGCTGAACACACTTGACTCGCCTCATGAAGATCAGTAATCAGTCGATCAGCTGGATCAGGTGTGTCGAATCAAGAAAAACGTTGCAGTGCTGTGGGTCACCAGGAGCAGGAGGATTAAGAAATGCAGCATTCAAGCCCTCAGCACTCCAGACATCAATGTGATCTATGTCAGTGGTTTTCGACTCTGGTGGGGACCCACTGCCCTGCACAGGATTCTCTGCTCCCAACACACCTGCTCCAGCTCATGACCTTGATAATTACCTGATAAGCTGTATCAGGTGTGTTAAGGCAGGAAACGGTAGGAACTGTGCAGGGCGGTGTGTCCCCAGGACTGGAGCTCAAAACCACTGATTTAAGCTACAAGCCTGAAGGCTTTAGCTTGTGTTTCCCAATTCTGGTCCTATACTGCCCCAGCACAGTTTAGTGTTTTCCCAGCTTTATAACAATGGTTCACCCGAGAAAAGGCCTGTCAATGAGCTGGTTAATTGAGGCCTGTTGGAGCAGCAAAAACACTGAAATGTGCAGATCAGGGGTGACCACTCCAATGCTGTGTCTGAAGCTAAGTGCATAGGGGAGCGCGGGAAACAACCTAACACGGCACATTTTAACACAGACTTTTTATGTTGTTATACAAGGTCAAGCATTGTGTGCTTCTGGCCACATTACCTGAACATTGCACATTTCCTAGCAATGTTGACGTGCAAAAATTCAGAGTGATTTTTTTTTTTTTTTGTTGGTTACTGAGCTGTTTGTGTAAACCACAAAATCCAACCTTATATCTCTTTAAACACCATCTTCTTGCCTACAATGTAGCACTGTTTTGAAGCATGAGACAAGCTTTTAGCAAGTCTTAGCTGGGCTTAAGTACAGCCTCCGTACTGCGCAACATGGCGCTACAGCTAAGCCACTTTTAGTAAACAAAGACAAATAAAGTTAATTTTGTATATTTGTTGCATTTATTCACACAGAATTTAAAATGAGAAAGAGAAAACATCAGAAAACAGGGATTGTCTTTTACTTTATTAGTAACTTTCAGATGTTAATATTTTGGTTTTAAAGAAGTATTTTAATGAAAGTAACACTGAAATTGGCATTAACAGCTGGTAAACAGTAGTTATACAGAAACAATGCTCCATATTTTACTGATGTGTGCTGTTTTGTATTTGCTGACATTCACTGGATAAAAAATAAATCTGTCATTGTTTGACACACAGTCTCATG
>JAILXH010235857.1:65840-77771 GCA_023558415.1 Piaractus mesopotamicus | reverse complement strand
ACACACACACACACACACACACACACACACACACACACACACACACACACACATATTAAATTAGTGGTATCACAGAAAAAACACATTAGCCTGTTCAGCTCTCTTTCCATCTGCAGGCAGTTATGATGTGTAACCTAATATGAAAACTTAATGAACACATTCATCTGTTCTTCATCTGCCTTTTCCAGTCATCCCTTGTTTCACATCCAAGACTTACAAACACTGCGCAGCTCCACCACTCTTTCTGCCTTTGTGATCATAAACACTAGCCTATTACTCCTGGCTGTGAAAAGTGTGGGAAAATGTGTATTCAGTGTTCTGGACAAACAGAAAGTGAGAGAGCACACTTCAGACAAATTAAGACGCGCTCTCCACCTGTAAAGTTCTCACAGGGGAAAAGCCCCCCACCCCTTTTTTTGTCTCTCACGTTCTCTCTCACTCTGGCACTTTGGACCGAAGCCTAAACGTTGAGGCGGGTAAAGTCACATAAGGGAAAAAAATTCCTCATCCTACATGTAACTAAATAACCAAGACATGTTTGGTGTCTGAAGTTTGACATCAGGACTTTTTAGTACATAAAAGTACCATGAAGGACAAAACTATTCTTATACTGTCGCATTCTGTATGCAGATCTCATTTATACAAACTCAATGCACATTTAAGTGAATTTTGCATATTGCCAATAACAGACCTTATCCTAATAAACGTGCTATTAAATAATTACACTGACAATGCAATATTATTAAGTTGTCATGATTATTAACTTGGTTTTATTTTGCTTTTTCTTATTATTATTCTACAGTGAAAATTTTGTAGCGCTACTACTCCTACAGCTTTTAAGCTAGAACCACAACATTTAGCAGAGCCTATACTCAAAAAGGCTTTTTAACTAATTCACTTAAGATGATCGTACAACATTCATTCAAATGTTTTCCATAAGAATAGGAGAATGTGTTCTTAAACAGAGTCAGTCCACTTATATACTATATACTTCTTATACCTCTAACTCTTATTCCACCAAAGTCACTGTACACTCTGTCAAACATTTTTGAAAACTCCTCTTATGTCGTATGATAACAACACCTTAGCAACCACCTGGGACACCACAGCAATGGCTAGCAATGCCTTAGAAACCACCTGGGACACCATAACAACTACTTAGCAATACCTTAGCAACCACGTAACATCCACAAAGCAATTAGATTAGATTCACCTTTGTGTCATTGTGCAGAGTACAGGTACAGAGCCAATGAAATGCAGTTAGCAGCTAACCAGAAGTGCAAAATACAGTATTATTTACATATAAAGTGCAGAAGGATGGTATATTGTGGTAGAAATATATTTATAGATGTGCAAGTAAAGATATAATATACATAAATACAGAGTGACAACAAGCTGAAATGTGATCAGGCTGGTGTTTTAAAAGCCTCTTGTACATTTACTAACACAACCAAACTGTGCCCGTCCTCCAGCTTTACACAGGTTTTGCGCAGTGGTACATTAAGCATTTAGTCTAGAGATGGACAGATCAGTATTCTCGGGGCCGATACCTATCCCTGACTGCCTTTCAGCGCGATCAGCTGATAACCAACCGAGGGTAGGGCTGGATGCCACATTTAGAGGTGTGATTCTCAACAGCACAACAAATACACCCTCTCTTCAGTGCTCCGTCAGAAGCTCTGCCCTCCAAATTCATGTGCAGATGTGCATTGCCAAGGAAAACAACACTTATTTTTAGATCTTCATGGCCATAAAACCCTTTGCAAACGGATGATATAACGTTAGAGCAAACAATAACACAGCAAGTAATATAACTAACATTAGCTAGCTAGCTAGGTTGTGGGTTAGCAAACTCACTACAATTGCTACTGCGAAGCTAAGCACAAACATTAGCAAACAGGACAAAACATTACTGACCCACTGATTCTGTGAAACAGCAAAAACATGTTAATGCTGCCCACCTGTCAAGCAGAAACAGAGCAACCTCCTCATCCCTTTCATGCCTTTCCACTCTCAATAAAGCTGTAGTCAGCTTCTTACTCGCCATGCAATGATATACATGACATACGATTGCTTTTGTAGTTTTGTGTCTTATGTTTACTTTCAGTTCCTGCCAAAGCCATAGGTCATGACTGTTCTCTGTGCTGGCACCCAGGTGGTGGTACGAACTCCCACTGGCTGTCCCTACAGCAGAGTCTCTCGCTGTCTTCAAACGCAGACTGAAGACACATCTGTTTATACAGCACTTAAATGAGCACTGAGTTAAGTATTTATTGTAATGTATTGTACAGCACTTACGTATTGTATTGTATTGTATCTCTAACCTATTGGTAACTAGCGGAGATACTTTCTGTGGATAGACAAAGCACTTTTTGTAAGTCGCTCTGGATAAGAGCGTCTGCTAAATGCTGTAAATGTAAATGTCATGAAGCTACTGCTGTGTCAGCTAAGCTAAGATTAGCACTTGCTAACACACTAACAGAAACAAATCCTCAAAGCTTTGACAACAAACCACGTAAATTACAGCTGTACACTTTCACACAGCGAGTTTATAGTGGGATAGGAGCCAAATATGTAATAGCACACTTCACAAGGAATGTTTTTCATTAGTAAACTATATATGATGAGGCTGAAGTTGGCCCAACTATTCGCCAGCTTCTTGTTTGAATTTTCCCGTTCCACCTTAAATGGTGCAGCACTTCTGTTTTACGTCACTGCTCTCAGGATCGGCTAAGCTGAGTGCATATTTGGGTCGATGCCGATACATAGCCGATCGATTCTTCCGTTTCTAATTTAGCCTCCATCAAAAAGGGCACTATTCGTTTTGGAAAAGGGTCAGGGATCCCAGCGTATGCAGCCCCCCAGCCTGAACTCTAACTCATTGCAGCTCACTCAAACGCTTCACAAAACTCATTCTGACACCTTCATGATGAGCATTTTAGTGTGTGAGAAACAAGAGCCAGAAGAGCTGAGGCTGAGATTACAGCACAAACAGATAATGATAAGCGTGATAAACGAGAAAGAGAGTGAGAGAATGAGACCATTAAAGGCGTAATGAAAGCATACAAAGCAATAATCTTGATAATGAGCCTTTATAGATTATCATCACATCTCTGAAAGGATTTCTGTCCACTTTATTGTAATATATTACCGCAATATTTCAAACTCCCTAAACAGATTTCAGTTAAAAAGCCTCAACACTGACACTATAAACATCACTTAGTTAGTCCTAATTGACAAAACTATGAAAACATCAGTTATTTTAATAGATTTGAAACGATGCAAAGCTCACAGACGGTTACAAATCAGGCTCACAGACAATGACAGGTTTGTGTGTGTGTGAAGGGACAGGTAGCTGAGTTCAGCCTCATTGTCTGCTTAAAATCAATACTGACACCCACTAGACCTCTACCGAGTCCTGCAGAGGTCAAAGCACCACACAGTTTAGTGCCTCTCCTCCGGAACACACTGTAACTCAACAGGCTTAATTACTGCCTGAGAAGCTGAAACGTGTTACAGCAGGGACATACCACCAATTCTTCAAAATTAAGTAGTTAAGATGTAAACAAAGTCATTTAGTGTTGACTTTGAATTGTTCAGAATTGTTCCCAGTGTGCTTTATTTACATTCTAGTGACTCTTTATTTTCAATACAGGGCATATAAGCATGCTTATATGATTTGTACAAGAAATGTCACACATTGTTTATCCATACCTGAAATGTTGTGAAAACTTACATTGGAACCAAAAAAAACAAAAACAAAAACAAACAAACAAACAAAAGAACACATTCACACATAAATGTAGTGTTATGTAACAGATTTCCCTCCTGCGCCAAACAAACACAGTTAGCCTGGTGGAGAGGCATAGCTGGACTGAGGAGGAGATGCGAGCGTATTTAAAAGCAATGCTGCCACTTTTTTAGCTGAGAGAGATGTCCTATAAAAGACCTCAGCCTTTCTAAAGGGAATGTGCTCAAACAGCTCTATGTGGCAGAGAAACGTGAAAATCTCTCATGTATTGGCTCCAAGGGTAAAAATGAATGATAATAAAATAAATAAATAAATAAAATAAAAGAAAATTCCTCATCAGTAAACCTACTGATAAGGAACGTCCATTTATTTTCAGTTATTTTGGGGGAAATCAGGGAAGTTGCGACATAGAAATTAGAGATGGAAACATGTCAAACACAACTTTTATACCAATAAACCAAAACTTCTGTAACAACACTTATTTTATTGCAGGAACTGACATCATCACATAATGCACTTGTTTCGCTAAAAGTGAGCTGATTTCACCTCAAAACACTCATAGACTTTGTTTACATCTCAACCTTTATATTATGCAGAAATTTTGAAAAATCAATGGAATTTCCCTTTTACGGACAATTTACACAGAAAGTATTTCTAAAGCATTTTTCTTGGTCTGTCTGACGTGTGGAGGTGTGGGTTGGACAGATGGGCGCTGCGCTTATGTGTTGCTGACGTGCGGCATCTGGTGTGAATTCCATATTAAAAGTGCCCCTTAAGCGCCTCCCTTTAAGATTAAGCCATGATTTTTATATCCACTAAGACATTCATTAACTCTTTACCAGAGTATCTGTAGGGTCTGAAAATGTGTGTGTGTGTCACAAGAACCCCCGTGTGTTGTGAGATCTCTAACTCAAACCCCTCTTCCATCAGGCCGTTTCTGTTTTCTGGCCGTGTGCGAGTCTTGTTCAGACACTTTTGTTCCGTTTGAGCAGAGATGTGTCAGAATGCTGCTCTCTCACTCTGTTCCCAGGCCTGCTGCTACCCGGAAGAGCCACATAGCAGTTGCATCATTCAGGGGCTCATCTAAACCCACATTAATTGTGTTTCTGCAGGTGTGTCACACCTCACACCATATCACTGACGTGTGTGCCTTGTGCAGGTAGGCCTGTCACCAATATTAAATAATTAACTGATCACTACTATTTAAGCTGATTACGATTATTTTCCACAGTTGTGCACACACATTTCTGGTGTTGTTCTGTTATAAATAAAGGCTCCTTAGCACTAGACTCTTCAGGCGGCACTCTGTCTGTTTATCCAAGTGGGAAGGAGAAAGAGAGAGAGAGAGAGAGTGAAAAGAGGAAGAAATCTTTACATACTGTTTTTTTCTATTTCCATTTCCACTCTAAATTGCTATCCTTACTTGTTCTTTGATCATTTTAATCTACTTTTTTTTCTTAAAATTTGAAACCCAGGCTCAAAAAATATCTAAGACTGAGATAGTGTCTGAAACCAAAGAAGTTCAGATGAAGGACATTAGGTATTTTTGCTTTGGGGGGGCCAAAATTCAATGTGTGTGGTTGGCCGAGGGCCAAAAAGACAAAACACAATACGATTAAGGAGGTCAGGTCACTTCTAAATAGATTAAAAAAAAAGTATTTTATAACATTACACTAGATTTTGTTACTAAAATGACAATTTAATAAGAAATATATAGTGTAAAAATATGTTTGCTCTCTGACTTTCTAGTGGGCCAAATCAAACATCCTGATGGTCCAAGACTGGTCAGCCCTTGTCTAGGGGATTTGTGTTGA
The DNA here is from genome assembly GCA_023558415.1 of Piaractus mesopotamicus. NCBI lineage: Eukaryota > Metazoa > Chordata > Actinopteri > Characiformes > Serrasalmidae > Piaractus > Piaractus mesopotamicus. Next base: position 72,206 of record JAILXH010235857.1, on the reverse strand, counting down.
TGAACAAAGTTTGGTCATTTCCTGTTAAAAACACTGGACTACATTATAAACACAAACTTTTATGAAGCCTTTTTATAGGCCTCTTAAAAATGATGTTGAAACTTCATCCTGTGTGTGTCCCAAATGGGTGGGAAACTGGGTCGACCTGTTCATACATGCTGTTTGTGTGTGTGTGTGTGTGTGTGTGTCTCAAAACTCAGACCCCAAACCTGATAGAGTCAGTACTCTGAATCCACTTTATCATCAACAGCAGGAAGCAAAATGAGGTTCAAAAAGTAGGAACATTCATGCTGTTCATGTTCATCACAAACAAAAACATTATAAGAAAATAGGTCTTAAAGCAAAAGCTAAAATGTTAGTGATGAACACCAGCCACAGAAACACATGAAGAACATTAAACACTCAGCTGGGAGAGACCCCTGCTCCAGGACAGAGGGGTGTGGTGTGGGCTGGAGGGAGATGAGCGGCAGGGTTAGATCTTTTATGTCCATAATTACTTGTTGTGCACAAGGAAAGACAGTATTAAAGGTTTCCTGAGTCCTTGAATGAACAGCTTTGTTCATGTATCATTATTTAAAGCTGCACTATTAAGGATTTTTTTACAATCCTGTTTCCAAAAAAGCTAGGAAAGCTGTGCAAAATGTAAATAAAATGTGATGTAATGTAATGATGTGCAAATCATTTAAAACCTATATTTTATTTAAAATAGTACAAAGACAACATAATCAAGTTTAGCACCGGTACTCTTTTACTACGAAGGATGCGATGTCCATGATTTCGAAGTTTTTTCAAATTTTGATTTATCGTACCACAGAGCACTTTTCCACTTCGCTTCAGTCCATCTTAAATGAGACGGTGGCAGCATTTCTGGATCCTGTTTATACTAAGTTTCTTCATTGCATTATAGACTTTTAACTGACATTTGTGGATGCAGAAACAAACTGTGTTCTCAGATAATGAATTTCACAAGTGTTCATGAGCCCATGCAGTGATTTCCACTACAAAATCATGTCTGTTTTTAATGCAGTGCTGTCTGAGGACCTGAAGATCATGGCCAGCCAAGACTGGTTTTTGGCCTTGTCCTTTGCATACAGAGATTTCTCCAGATTCTCTGAATCTTTTAATGATAATATGTACCGTAGATGATAAAACCAAGTTCTTTGCTATTTTATGTTGAGAAACATCATTTGCCCACAGAGTCTTTCCCATCTTTACTTCTGAAAGACTTTTTATACCCAATCATGTTACTGACCTGTTGCGAATTTAACCTTATTAGTTGTGAGATGTTCCACCAAGTGTTTTTTTTTTTTAAGATCGCACAACTTGACCAGTCTTTTGTTGCCCCTGTCCCAACTTTTTTGAGACATGCTGCTGGCATCAAATTTAAAATGGGCATATGTTTTTCAAAAAACAATAATATTTCTCAGTTTCAACATTTGATATGTTGTCTTATAAATAGTTGTACTATTTTCAACCTAATATATGGTTTAAATGAATGATTTGCAAATTATTGCATTCTGTCTTTGTTTACATTTTGCACAGCATCCCGACATTTTTGGAAAGTGGGTTGTAGTTAAAATTGAGCGTCATGTTATACATAAAATAAAAATTTTTAAGTCAGAGGCGTCAGGTCGGCTTTTGTGAAAGTTTTCTTTGGATTTTATGAACGTGACATGCCCAAGCTGATAAAAAAATTCTGACTTGACATTTATGTCTTGAATACAAAATCAACATTATACTAATGAAGATAACAGTAGATCATTCATTCACATCCTCTGAAAACATGTCCTTCGCCAAGTTTTGACTGAGTTCTCTTTGAATACTCTTTCAACATGTTCGCAATCATCAGATTCAGCTACTCAGGGAAGGGATCCAAAGCACAGCTGACATTACACACTGCACATTACATGCAATAACACATTTTCACCACAGAGGTCTCCAAATCCCCAAATCTTACATAGTGTAGCTTTAACAATTGTTGTAGCTACCAACCATGCTGTAAACATCAGTTCAACTTAAAGAAGTCTTCCAGGCTAAGTGTAATGTCTAAGCCCCAAAATAGAATTGCTGCATGCATTTTGGACTCATCAATTTGGCAATTCAGCCAGCTCAAGACAAACATATTAGCAAACAACATGGTTGTTAAAAATGAGCTATAAGTCTATTAAAAAGTCAGTTTATTTCTAATATGAGTGGAAATTGTTCTAAGTGCACTCATAGTAGGTAATTAGGGTACAATAACGTGTAGCTACTACAAGAGCAAAAAAAAGTAGTTCTACCATTGCCACACCAGCAGGAATGTTCCAAAACACAATAATTCTCTCATTTCTTTTTAAATCGTGCAAATAGTGTACACTGGTGCATGTGAAGATGTTGTCCTTGGCCTTGAGTTTAGCAGAAAAGCAGGCTGTTTTGATAGATCACACACTTGGAGTGACTTTAAAAGACTTTAGCCAATTCAGAACTATTACATTTTTACCCAATTCCCAACGAAAGCTAGGAACCTTTTATCTGACGCCTCTTTATCTGAAGCTACACAGCGAGGTTACAGTGGAAGTTAATGGGGGGCGTGCTCACTCATAAACAAAGCCTTCAACGTCCTAAATATATACTTCAGTCGTGCCCAGGTCACGGTACTGCAATATGTGTTTTAGGATTGAGACCAATTGCTTACTGGAATAGATTTCAGACAATATATTATGTTTTGTAAGGCTTTATTGAGAGTAGAAACTGGCTATATGCTGTGGAGATAGAACCGCCAACGTTAAATAAACAACATATTCATTTGTAAGATAATCTGATTTTATTCATCCTGACAGTGCAGAAGCCACTATAACCCCTATCACCACAATGTGATTCACAGCAACGTAAGCAGCCTACTGATGGCTGCACAGGGCTGGATTTGATGGTTGAACACCAGCAGTACAGCATGACTGAGGCAAGAAAAGGGAAAGCAGGATAAACCAGCATTAAACAGTGAGTGAAAACTGGAGCTTATAATTTTCAAGGATTGTCTTAATATTACATTAAATAAAAGGTAAAAATAATATATAAAAAGGTGACACTGCCAACTGCGTTTCACCTCGCTGCACATTGAAAATGTTTAAAATTGACAACTGCACAGGTGCACTCCATCTGAAACAGGTCACACAGCACAAATCACTAATCAATAAGGTCACTACTTAGAGGACGCTCCAATATATCACTTGTTAATCATTATCGTTGATATAAGTCTTTGTATTACTGATATCACAGGGCTATCCTGTACAATGAGCCATCCAACCTATCATGTTTTTTACTGTGTGTTGTGAGCATCCTGACCAATCACAATTTTGAATAACGAATATATTCATATAATCCAATTACTTTTGTGAAAATAATGTAAGGTGTATTGAAATCACAACATGTGGCTGTATAATTGCAGCACCAGTATTTTGTCCAAGATTTAAAGTGTCCCTGACTTAAAGTGATACGATCTTGTTGTGGGCCCCACTAAATCTTTCACGCTAGTTTTTCATTCTGTCATCTACTGTACATATTTTTTATGTTAACACATTCACAGATAGAAATTCCTTGCATCTTCTACTTGGTGAATATTCTGATTCAAAATGACCAGTGAGCACATTAAGTTGTTACATTTTGAGGAGATCTGCATTAGGAAGGGGAAAGTCAAAGGGAAATAAGGAGTTTCCAAAACTCATTGTCTAAACATGATTTAAAGATGCAGAGAAAATGGGACTCCTAACAGCCGTGCAAGACCTGGTAGACCACCAACACTGCCACCATCAGATAAGCAGCACTGAAAGCTTTCATCTTTGAGAGAGAGGAGAATATCAAGCTCCACTCTTGCTTCAGATCTGATGTGTTTCTGTTCATCCTTCGACTGTGAGATCCAGACACTATGAGTCTGAAAGGATGTGTAGCTGACAAGAAGCTGCTACTGAGAAAAGAAAATAGATAAAAGAAGAACACTTGCAAATCAAACAAAGAAGCTGCAGAACAATGGACCGAACACTCCAGAGTCCAGACCGCAATGTCACTGAATGTGTTTGGGATTATCTGGATTGTGAGAAGAAACTCCAACCAACTTCAAAGACTGAACTTTGGAAGTGTGGAAAAAAAACCCTGCAGGTTTCTTTGTAAAACTGAAAGTACATCTCCTATAAAGAACAGAAGCTGTAAGGCAAAGTGTGGACGCAATAAATACTGAAAAATGACTGGAAATGAAGGGTACTTTGTATTTTTTGCACAGTACCGTAGATCCCTGTTATCTCTCTCTCTTTGTCTCTCTCTCTCTCTCTCTCTCTCGCTCTCCCTCTCTCTCTCAGTGGGCAACCCTCATAATTACTAACACACTCGCTGTGACATGACAGAAGAGATGACTCCCCCAGGGTGTTGTGCGATAGCAGTGTGTGTATGTGTGTGTGTGCGTGTATGTGTGTGTGTTCTTTATTACCATTGCCTCATACGTTTAACCCCCCCCCGCTGTATAAAGACACACGGCGGCCCACCAGCCATCCCCACTTGTTTTCCATCTGTCATAGACTGTAATTAACACACACGCTGGCATGTGTGATGAATGTGAATCCGCAGAGTATTTTAGTATCACCCAAACACACACACACACACACACACACACACACACTCAGGGCAGAAGGTTAAGCTCATAACCAAATGGTACAAATGGCCAGGCACCGTCCCTGACCAGTCTGAATTCTCCATAACTTCCTCTCCCACAGGATATACCTCATGAATAAATCATCCAGCGTGTGCTCCTAGAGAGCACCAGTAAACAAACACAGAAATGAAAATATCAGCGGTTACACTGTTTGCATAGTTATTAAGTAGTATGCATCTCCAAAAGTATTTAGACACCAGCTCTAATTAGTGAATTCAGGGACTTTTAGGAGCACCTATTGCTGGCACAGGTTCAACTGCACACATGGCTTGAATAATCTCCAAAGAAAAGCACTGGCCAGTAGAATAGGAGATGCCCCACATGAGCCTAAGGCTGACTTTAATTGGTGAAACTTTAATGCAGCTCAGTTGTTTGAGATAAAACTAAATTGCACTTGAGTCGCATCATGTAAAGCGCCCTGCAACTCACTTGAAACTCAGCTGCAAGCATAATACAGCCTCAAAAATGCCTGATTGGCATTTTGATAACATCAAATTCATAACAATAACAACAGAAACTTCACACACAGCGATCCTAATACACTATCAGAAATAAGGGCATGAAACTGTCACTGGGCCAGTACCCCTCTTGTCACTGGGGTGGTATCTTCAAGGGTACGTCTCAGTACCTTTAGGTAACGTATTCCATTACAATATATAAAAAAAATACTGTATTCAGAATACATTTAGAATACATTTACAGTACATCTTGCTAAGGCACATACACTGTTTACACTGTCCCTTACTGTTACTGGTAGGCAGTTTTATTCATGGAATTATTCTGTTAATGCGTTTCATGAAAATCACTTCAGTTCTGTAATGTAGTACCTTTAGTTTTTTCTCTCACCGCCTGTCTCAGGCCACGGCACAACACCAATGCTAAACTTAATACTAGCAAACATGTCCACTACTGAGATTATTAGTTTGATCATCGCTCCAGAGTTCAGTAACACTGAGATGAATATCTGACCATCACATTGATTTATCAGTCTACTCAGGCTTTAGCAGAGCTCAGTAACACTGGGTTAAATAACTGATCATCACATTGATTTATCAGTCTACTCAGGCTTTAGGAACTTCAGTGTTTGTAAAGAAGCTGCTAATTGAGGTTCTCTCTAGAATCCGTCTAACCAGCATGCCTGCTACATGCTCTGCACTGATTCTAAAATAGTTAGCAAACAAGCATTGATGGTGCTTCTTTTGAAGACTACATGTTTATTTAGTGTGTGTAAAAGGGTTGCTGTGTATTTGGAAGATGTGATTTATAATTTTATCAATACCATCCAAGAGTAAGTGCTGACAGTGCAATGGACGCTATTTTAATTTCTCTTGCTGTCCAGGAGCACATGTTGACTGATTTATTCATGAGGTGTTTCCTAGGGGAGAGCAAGTCGTGGAGAATTCATGACGCTAATAACGGTCTACAGGTGACCACTGCAATAACAGTATATCTGCAGAAAGCAGAACAAACGCAGAACTGGGTCACAGAAACAGCACACACTTTCTCCTCATAAACACAGGGAAAGTGGAGGAAAGAGTGCTGGAGCAGGAGTGAGAGTGAGATGAGAGAAACAGAAGGAGAGCGAGGGAGGGGGAAGCAGGAGGAGGAGAGAGTGAAGGAGAGAGGGTGGGAACGAATGAGAAAAAAGACAGGAACGTAAGGAAAGAATCTTGCTGACTAATGAAAAA
>JAILXH010235857.1:53050-65472 GCA_023558415.1 Piaractus mesopotamicus | reverse complement strand
CACACACACACACACACACACACACTCAGCCATTCACTCAGAGGTACAGATATGGGCAAACTGTTCTGCATTATATTAGTACCACAGCAGATATGATAATAACTGCATTGCTAACTGTAATACCAACAGCATCTGGAGTTGGTGATTTCGATTGGAGTTATCATGAACACGGATAAAGCAAACAAATGTTAATACATTAGGCCTGTCAAGATCACACAATTTTAGCTGACAGTTCAATGGGCCTCATTCACCAACCATTCTCAAAAAGAAATGTCTTCTTAAAATCCATTTATGCTGTTTTCATGAAGATTCTGACATTCACCAGTGTTTTCTTATTTAGGATTTGTTCTCAGGTAAGAACAGAATCTACACACACTCAAGGGCAAAAATTTGCAAACAAGCCTGCGCTTTAACATCATGAATCTGATGTACACTTTTTTATTAGGACCTTTCTCAAGAACAAATTTAGGAACAAACTTAGAAAGATCTTGGTGAATGAGGCCTGTTGTTTTTTTGACAAGTTGGCTGAATAGCTATCTTGCATGCTAGATGTTGACCTCTGTAGCAGCTCCAAAGATTATATGTAAGATAAAACAAGATGCTGCATGCCTATTTAAGTCTACGGCAGAAAAAGTGGTCCAGTTCCTGTCCACTCATCCACTTTGCAAGACCCAGCAGCTGGCTGAACAAGTACAAAACCAAACTGTTTTTTTTTTTTCTTTCTTAAAATCAGCTCATCAGAAAATGTGTGTCTAGGGTCAAAATACTGAGGTCAAAAAGACCCTGACAATCACAAAATAGCCACAAGTTTGCTGTAATCATGAAAAGGGTGGTGGGATGGGGCAATCACAAAAATGTAATGTAACAGGCAAAATTTCCTGCTGGTGTAAATGGAGTCTCTGTTGTCTGCATAAAGGGGGAATGAGTCTCCGCCTCTCTCTCGCCAAAACTGTGTGACCACATTCACGGAAATATTTTTACATGGTGGCTAATACCTCAGGCAAAGGTTTGAGTGATAAATAATTCAGTCTACAGCAAGACCCCTTGCACAGCACAGAGGAAATCAAGATATGCTTATTAAACAAAGAAGCTGCTGGTGTTCTCAGAACAATGGACTGAACTTTTAAGGTGTGGAAAATTATTTGTGAGGATTTCTTTGAAAACTGAAAGCAAGTCTCCCAAAAAGATTGGAAGCTGTAACAAAGGCAAAGAGTGAATATACTAAATATTGAAAAAATTACACTACATTTGGGCAATTAAGGCTTTTGTGTCATTTTGTTTTAAGTATATGTTTTCTTCTTTTCCTCTGATGCTGAAAACTGTATAAATGGTACTTAATGGTCATTATAAATTATCATAAGTTAAGCACATTCTGCAGCTGAGCTTGCTGTGTTTCTCCAAATGAGTTTATAGCTCCATCAGCTAAAAAGTCTTTAAAACTTTCATTAAAAACTACATTTACACAAAGTCTGTTCTTAGTGCAATAAAACTGTGTCATACAGTGCGGTCTTTTAGACACACACCCACACACTAAAACAGCCATGTCTATGCTTCGGTTTTTGGCACAGTTAATACTTCATGCAGTTTAGAAAAAAGTACCATAAAATGTGGTCTGTTAGACACACACACACACGCAAACACACACACACACACACACACACACACACACAATCTTAGTGCCTCTGACACAGTTCATTCCTAATGCAATACAAAATGCACTGTAAAATGTGCTGTTTTAGACACACAGACGCGTGATGGCTGTGTGGTCAGTGCGGGCGTTTGAGCAATGCCTCGCATTTGCTGTTGGCCACAGTCTTGTACACACTTGGCAGCACTGGCACAAAGTTGCACTGAAACACACACACAGCGAAATGTGCGGCTTGGAACCCTCGATGTGAGCAGTTAAACCAGCACATCTCCTCTAACAAGCAGTGATGGATAACTGTTACTGCTGAACAAGTGGAATAAAAGAAGATGACAACAAAAGTTTACAAAATAACAAAAATGGACAAAAAAGTTATCGGGGCTCAGAACTATTTAAAGCTGTACTATGTATTTTTTCCAGCTTGATGTTTAGCTCTCAAACGAAAAAATCAACATTATACTGACGTATATATGATGACAATAGTAGATCATTCACCGACATCCTCAGAAGACACGTCCTTCACCAAATTTTGACCAAGTTCTCTTTGAATACTCTTTCAACACACTCACAAGCACCAGATTTATCCGCTCAGAGGAAGGGTCCGAAGCACATCCAACATCACAAAATGTTTTTCCGCATGTTACAGGCAATTACACATTTCCACCAGAGAGGTCTCCAAATCCCCAAAACTTACACAGTGTAGTTTTAAATGGGTCTTCTTGTAATCTTGTGATAATTCTCCTATTCGGATTGGATTAGTTTATCAGCGGCACATCTATAAAAAATAACACGCCTCCTCAGTGATAAAGCTCATGCATCTGAATGGCATTTAAATTACTACAGGAGGCACGATTTTTGAGCTGTAATTTCTACGAGCCTGAATGTTTGCATCACACGTTGTCATGAATGATATTGATGATATTGTGCGTATAAACAAATGCTTTGATGATGTGTAGCTGTATGTGAATATAAGATGCAGTATGCATGTAGCTGCCATTATAATCCTCTCTTTAATCAGTCTGTGAGATCTCACTTCTCTGACAGACTTTCTCCTCCTGCTAATGCTCCTCAGTATAGAGAGGATGGAGACAAAGTTCTACCACCCAATCAAATGAATGGCTGAAAGATTGCCAAAGCATCCACCAAAAAATGTTGAATATAGATAAGCGTGCTAGAAGACTACATACGGTGAGTAGCAGTGGTCAGAAAAACTCTTTCCAATGCGATGCAACACCTGCCAGGAAAATCCACCGAAATCACGGAGATGTATATCTGGATGGGACTAAATTTACCAGAGCACCGCTGAGTCTGGTGAAAAATAGTGGGTAATTTGGCCTGTACTTTTCTCAGGAGAGAAGGGAGAAAAACACAGACATGGCTGATTCTGAGAAAAATAAAATCACCAAAGATCACTGGTAAGAGAGGAAATTACCCCAGTACCCCCTGTGAATCTAATCCCATCCGAATAGGGCTTAAGAAGCATTTTCAGTATGAAGTCCCCTTTTTAAAACTCTTCACACACCTCTCTGCAGAAACATGCAGCACAAGAGTTCAGTTTATGTCAACAACGCTCTACAGTGACCAAAACACTGCGATAACAGAACAATCACATAAGAAACATTAAAACAGTTGGCATTAAGGTAACGGAAGACTCGAATGCTACGTCATTCATTCATTCATTACCTCTGACCAATCACAGGCCTACACCTGTCTTTAAAATGACTCGACTTGCTTACCTATTCTGCTGCTTTCAGCTGCCTAAGTTTTGCCGTTCCCCTCCTTCCTCCCCACCACCACCAGTTGGGTCCCTGTCCAGATGGTAGGCTCCGCCCCTGCCGTCTCTATCCGGCAGGATCAGCGAGAGTCTTGATGCTCCAAGACCTGGACCAAGGACAGGGCCTGTGCCAAAGACTCTTAATTTCTACTGAATTGGTATTTTTCAACTTCCAAATTCCATTGAGGATATAAAAACTGTCCTTCACTCTTCCCTCCTGAGTCTTTCTGGCAGAACTGTAGATCCACTATTTTATGAAAATCTATGAAGCAGCAAAGAATTACTGAGAATTACCGAATCGATTTGGTAACACTTTATTTGGATAGTACAGTTTAGATGCTTTGCAGATAGTTAAGTTACTTTTAAGTTACATTCAACTAAATATCTGCTAAAGTCACTATAATTTTTTTTAACTACAAACTTTAATCCTAACCATAACCTTAAATTCAACCCAGAACCTAAACCCAACCCTTACCCTGCTCCTAGCCCTAATCCAGGATCCTACTAAACCTTCTAACTCAAAACACACTTGAAAATGGAAGCATAACCTGTTTGTAGATATAGTTCTTTATAAGGCTTATCTTTATGGACACCTACAAATCCCTAAACGCTATTGACCTTTAAATTGCATTAACGACTGTGTACCGTATTTCTTGACTGAACACTTACTAGCATTTACATCCTCCTTCTCCTCTCATTAGATGTATATTAAGTCTTCTCTTTGTAAAACTGTCAAGCCAATGTACGTCCAAGGTAATTTTCTAACACTGCCGCAGCTGAAGGAGACATAATTAGGAAGTCATACGCAGAAGGCTTCTGATGACACAGCAGTTGTTAGTGGCTATCCTGAGGGAGATGGCACACTTACACCGGCTCTTACATCATGGTGTTTTAAGAATGTAGGAAAGCATAAGTACAAAATTAGTGCCTGAAACTTCTTTTAATGAATCTGACTAAAGAGAAACTCCCGAAACACGCTAGAGATGAAGACTTTTCTTTATAGTTTGCCACTCTGCTCTATAACTGCAAGGTTGCCAGAAAGCAACAGGCCAATGAGCATCATTCCTCTTCTGGTAAAATTGCATTTTTGCCTACATTCTGTTTAGCTTGTCCAACCAAGCAAAAAATTCAGTGAAAGAACACGCGTGAGGCTGACGCACTGATAGTTTATCTTGCTTATATTTCCTATTGCATGCCATGGCTGAGGTAAGCGCTCTAATCTTCCTTTTCATCAGTTAAGAAGAACTATGACATTCTTGTCTCTAAAACATTCAGCCAGCTCATCATGGGATGAATCCACTCCTAAAAAAAAACACCTTACTGCCAGTGGAGACCGCACAGTGAAATTCAGTTACAAAGACATTGTCGTTTTCAGGTAGTTAAAGGAAGCAGCGGGTTCCCCTTCTTTCTCAGGATGAATCTTTTTCTCCAGGCAGTTATAATGTGTTCTCCACACAGCTCTCCTCCCTCAAACAAGTCATAAATGAGCTTGGCTCATTCTCCTGCCCCTGTCCCCTCTGCTGTGTTACTATTTGTTTTGCTCTTCAGGAGATAAATGTTCCCAAGATGCCGTGCTGTCAGGAAGCAGAATTGGAGTCTTCCATTACCGCTAGCCGAGGTCAGAGGTCAACGTGGACCACACTCCATAACTGAGAGCACACAGTGTATCACTCTCTCTCACAGAGGATGTGGGGGTGGGGAGGAAAACACAGATCTCTGAGAACAGTGGTGTGTATCCTAGTCTAAAGTAGTGGCTACACTCTGACTAGCTGATCTGATCACAGTTAGCAAGACTAACGCGAGAGCACAGTATTCCATACACATCCGTATTCCGTACATGTGAGTATTCCGTTCACATCGTTACTCTGTACACTTTAGCTGTTAGTAAGACCACCTATGTTGTGTTTAGACATTAAATCTGTCTAAAAAGCGTCACATGTCGGGCGGGAAAGCACAGGAATGAAGATGGGGTGGGAAAATGTTCTTGTCCAGGTAGAATGTAATTTTAGTACAGAATATTAAACACTGGGCTAGCATCATAAATTGCAATATGTTTAATGCTGACTTGTTAAGTTGGCTTCAAAAAGCATACATACTGTTCCTTGTATTATTATTCTATGGACAAATCCGCTCCTCCTACAGCTTTTGAGCTGGAACCCTCAAAATTTGTAGGACTGCAGAGCCTATAATTGAATAGGCTGCTTGAGCTTTTTCCATTGGAATAAATGGGGGGAGTGCTCAACATCATGAAATGAGTCATTCCAGTTATATAACATATAACATATAACATACCAGCCTTGGTTCGATACCCTGAGCCGACGGGACATGACTGAAGTGCTCTTGAGCAATGCACCTAACCCCAACTGCTCCCCGGGCAGCGCGGATTGGGCTGCCCTCCGCTGCGGGCAAGTGTGCCCACCGCCCCTAGTGTGTATGTTCACTAGTGTGCATGTATGTGGGTGTTTCGCTGCACGGCAGAGGTCTAATTCCTCTGTGTGCAAAACACAGTTGGTCAATGGTTCTAAATTCTAAGTCTAACATATAATGCTTATACATTCTCGTGCAACAAATGGGCCAAGATGGTAAAAGTGTACCCTTTTAATGGTCTTAACAACAAATGATTACAAAAAATGGCAAAGTAACTTAATGTGGGATAGCTTTTCTCTTTTAATTCTTTAAATGTTGAAGTAAACTTGCAGACAACCTTTTATAGAAAGAAGAATTAATATTGTTCCACTCAGCATTGAAGCCTTCAATCAATTAAAAAAGAACAATAAAAAACATTATATTTTGTATCTGAGTATCTGTACCTGTTACTGCACTATAGTCAGTATACACTCCATAGCAAACCGTTTTTGGACACTCATGTTATGTCACCATCATACAAGTACGCTAGTAACAGCTTACCAACCACCAGGGATACCACAGCAACTACCTGCGGTTACTGTATAAACTCAGTTAAGTCATCAAAAACAGTGGTGACATCTATTTTTTTAAGTACATGTGTTCCTAGCAGAAACTCATTGTAATGGCTGTGTGACTTGCAATTGTAGATGGTTGTGCTTTCTCTTTGTCAGCCAGCCCAGCATTGAGTGAGGGAGAGCTTTATTTCATGGTCATTCAGAACTGAGTTTCAGTGTTTACTTGTTCGATTTGTTCATTTGACTTTAAATGACTAAAGCTTTAAATATAGTTATAACAATGGCCATACGGTGTGTTCATGTGCACCATGTAGACTACAGCTCGTCCTAGAAGCTCCTAAACCGAGTCACTAGGGCTGGGCAATATGACAGTTTATTTCGCCATCTTGATAAATTATGCCGCAAAACAATACATTATGCTTTTCTGAACACATCGTGCATATCATCCACACTCATCAGTATGTTTAGGTAAAAGAGAGCAAAATAGTCCCATTTAACTGGATTTAGTGCAACACAGTAGTAAAAATCATTGTATTCACAGTTTTTGACAGTATTTTTTAAAATGTAGCACTACTTGTTTTTTAAACTGATCAGACGTCTGAAAAAATAAGTATTGTGTGTCGTGAAAATTTCTTGAAGTACCTCCAAGTCTCAGTCTCTTGCAGCCAAGTCTATTCCTCAAATTAAATCATATACTCATATACATATAAAGAGTATCATTACACAGGCACACACACACACACACACACACACACACACACACACACACACACACACACACAGAAAGCTCTTTCAGATGCACATCACATTGGCAGCAGTTCCTGTTTGCTGCAATCGATAGAGCAAATCCCTCTGTGCTAACACCATCACCTCGACACATAATCAATACATGCACACACTTATCATACACCTGGTCCTGGCTGAGAGCACACACAAGCTTTGTGAGTCTGATGAGTCTGATTATAGTTGCACACTGAAAAAGTGATACAGTGAGTTTACTTGATTTAAATGTGCTCACATGTGCACTAAATAAAATCAATGCTTTTTTTTTTTTTTCAGCGTAGCACATATGGCTATAGGCTTGCATGCTCTTACACGCTCCTACTGAATTGCCAGTGCTTATGTCAGTTATACAGATAACCGCACATAGCTCAGGTAACACGTCGGGAATTTAAATGGGTTTAACAATAGAAGGCTAAAAGAGGCATTTATTGACACTAACATTTTGCCAAACTGCAAATTTTTCAATTTTCAAAGCCTGACCATGACAAGATCAATGCCAGCAAGCTAACCCATAAGAAAGAAAAACACACACAAAAAAAATGATTTCCTTAATATCTCTGTAGTTTCTCCTCGACAACAATGAGAGCAGATGGAAAGACAAGACAAGGAAAGTCTCCAGCTGTTCAGATATTTCTCCTGAGCAAAAGGCCTCGGTAATCTCACACGTCTCCTCTTGAGTTTTAGTAGGGATTGTAATAAAGTCACAGTTTGAGCTCAGATTTTCTGAGAAAACACTCCTGTTTATCTGCAAATGAACTAAAGACAGGAACCGTTTCTCCTCCCAGACAAGCCTTCTCAGTTTCCTCGCTGTGAATGACTATCATACCTTTTATCAGGTATCTAGTGCCTCTTTCTGTCTAATGCTTTTTCTCCTAAGACATTTTGGAGAAAACATCCGTGACAAACGTGATACATAAGTGAAACATAGTGAGAATCACCATTAAGTCTCGTGACCCATTAAAGAGAAACATTTAAGCGATACAGTCTTCTGGGTTAACAGTCCTGGACTACTGTGGCAAAAATCCAGAGATAATAGGAGCCGTAATTAATATGAAAACTAAGGCTGCAGGATCCAGATCATTTATCATACATCTGCATATGTTTGCTCCAAACACGTGATTGGCATTCGGCCAAATGATTATTTTTATTTTGCTTCTTTTTGACGTAAATAATGTAAGTCAGGTAAGCCCACCTGTGCTTTTACCAAAATGTCATAGCATAATTATATATGACTCATTGTGCGGAATAGCCAGTTGCCTCTTAACTTTGACATAGCACTTCATATGACTGTTCTATGAATAGGAAAGTGATTTTCTTTGGAGAATTTAAAATGCCAATTTGGTCTGTTAAAAGAGCAAATAATGTCATATTATGACTTTGGCCAGTAGAAAGTATTAGAAATGTAGATTTAGCCCACACAGTGTGAGCTTCAGTTTAAAAACAGAATGCTATCAAAATACAGCCAATTTGGTTGTAAAGAAATCAGAATCGGAATGAGTTGCAAAAAATCTTGATCGGTGCGTCCCTAATGAGAACCGCTGTTTACGACAAGTTAAAGAAATCTTACAAAAGAAATAATCCAATAAAAGGACAGAAGGGAGCTACCAGTGGAAAATGAACTTAACCCCTTAAATGGCCAGGCCCCACTAAAGTTTTACACTTCTATAACCTAAGAATAGCTCGGATGGTTTGCACTGTAGTCTCTGTAGTTACTGAATGATAAGCCTTAGTATGTAATAAGCCTGAGAATTTAAGGGGTTAAGCAAGTTGACTGTGCATAGGTTTCTGCTTTATGCCATCTTAAGTGTTTCTCGTTTAGAAGCCGTGGGATAGAGGTGATTACGAAAGGATTCAAAGATCAAGCAGAACAAGAACAGTCAAGCCAGCTAATTACTTAACATTGCACAAGGGATGTAGGGGGATGAATCAGAGTTGCACTGTTGAATTTGGATAAGATACATAAACACATCATCGTCTAACCATATGCTGACTGGTCAAGTCTTATTTTGTTTGGTGAGTCTCCACTCCACACTGGGTTTGGACGCTAGGCTAACACCAGCGCTATTGGGTGAGAAGTTCAAGGCCCACTTGTTGCACATTATTTCTGCCTCCACTCCACACTGGCATGAACTCCGACCTCTCCGTCAAGGACGCAGGGCAACAAAGCCTGCTGGGTAATGAAATGCATAATTTATTCATAATTAGCCTGTCAGACTTAATTCCCTGCACATCTCATTAGAGGCAGCCGGGTTATAGAACACAAAAGCCTGTTCATTACAGTCAATTACATCTCAGTGATTAAATTAGCATAGAAACAACCCGCCGACGCACAGAGAGAGGCACACACTGTTGCCAAAATTCTGCGAGTATGTGATAAAGTCCCCATAAATACACATTTATTTGTATACAGTATCATTAATATGAGAAAATGCAGACTAGCACTCTAACACTCTCTTTTCATATATATAAGGGATAGTACTATGCACAAGAGTTGAATGGAGGCTGCATTGATAGTAGGGGTTTTATGATATGCAAATTTCATAATAGGCACTGTCATTACCGAATAGAGGTGGACTCTACTACTGAATAAAGGTGGATTCTACTACC
Source organism: Piaractus mesopotamicus (assembly GCA_023558415.1). Classification (NCBI taxonomy): domain Eukaryota; kingdom Metazoa; phylum Chordata; class Actinopteri; order Characiformes; family Serrasalmidae; genus Piaractus; species Piaractus mesopotamicus. The sequence continues at coordinate 55,742 of JAILXH010235857.1, read as the reverse complement.
AAATAGAGGTGGATTTTACTACTGAATAGAGGTGGACTCTACTACTGAATAGAAGTTTACTCAACAACCCAAAAGACCAAGCAATGTGCCTACAACCTGCAACAGTGCACACTTTAAAAAGATGGTTCTTCAAGGGTTCTTTAGTAGAGGCAATGGTTCTATTTAGAACCCTGAGTTCTGTATATAACCATTAATGCTTGAATGGATCTTTGTTAAGTGAAATCGTTTTTCTAATTTTATGATGTCAAGATTGCAAAAGAAGAACACTTTTTGGTGCTATATAGAACCATATTCAACACATTGTTTAGTCCATTAGGGGTGCTAGTAGGGCTGGGCAATATGACCATTTTTATTATTTTTTAATGGTAAATTACAGAACCATATGTCACCAATGAGCTTTTCTGAGCATATTTTGGATTTTGTGAGTTCTTAAAAATACCTTCCAGCTGCATGTTTAACTACAAAGAGAGCATAATTAGTCTTGTTAAAAATGCAGAGTTATTGATAGTATTTTTTAAATTTGTCATTACTCCATCTTTGGCAGTATTGTGAAAAACTTCTTAAGGTATCATGATATTACATTGTTGCCATATCGCCCATCTCTAGGTGCCATGACGCCACCATACCTGCTACGACAAGCACAGAAGATAAAACTATCTTTCTACTAAAAACATCATTTTTGGTTGATATTTGTCTGTGAAAATCAGGTCAAGTCAAAGTTTATTTATATAGCATTTTTTGCAATAGAAGTTGTCACAAAGCAGCTTTACAGAGAATCTGGGTCAGAGCCAGAGAGTGGACAGAGAGTCCAGTGATGACTGATGCCAATTTATAAATCATATTCACAACAGCTAGAAGATGTTGCTAGGGTCTCTGTCGGCTTGCACGCCTGAGGCTGAGCCTGAATTTTTCAGGGGCCCAGCCATGTCTTTGTGCGGGGCTGTTTGTGGTCACACTATTGCATATTGTTGGCTATCTGCTAGTCACATGGTTGGACATGTGAATAATATCAGATTGGAAAGAACGGCAGTATTGCTCTTTTGGTGCAGTAAAGAAAGGCATTTTCCCAATCCACTGACCTTCACCTCTAGCTGTTAGAACACATTCCATACCTACAAAGCATTAGTCAACTTTTCTGAAAGATCTGTAACTTATTAGAGGAGTCTGTTCTAAGTTGTAAACTGGAAAATGTGAGGAGACAAAAAAAGCAATTGAGTGGAGAGAGGTACAACACAGAACTGAGTATAAGTGCAGCTCTTCGCCTAAAAGTTGAGAGCAAAAGTTTCTGCCAGATAACTGAGGAGAGGTGATCAGATATCTACTTCTAATGTAGACATGCTATAGGCTGTAACAAATACAGATGTATTAAACTAATCTTATTATTTTTTACTTAGTTGATAATAGTATAGTTTGTAGGGGTGTAACAAGTAGTTTGATGCCATACAGTGTGCAGTGTAGTGTAGTGCTGCCTTGACTCAATACATTTTTCAATACAGCAAAAAAAAAAAAAAGAAGTACCTGAAAATGCTCTGGTTAATAATCTTTTCAAAAAAGGTCTTGGCTTAACCCCTTAAATGGCCAGCTTTAATAAGCTTGGCATTTTAAGGGGTTAATATATTAACATTTTAGTTTATTACAGCATTCCTTATTCTAAAAGTACAGTAAATTATAATAATGCACTAGCCACAAAGTAATATATTAGCCCTGAGCTACAACCCTCACGACACTACAAAAGATGGAGTAATGACAAATTTAAAAAATACTATCAAGAACTCTGCATTTTTAACAAGACTAATTATGCTCTCTTTGTAGTTAAACATGCAGCTGGAAGGTATTTTTAAGAACTCACAAAATCCAAAATATGCTCAGAAAAGCTCATTGGTGACATATGGTTCCGTAATTTACCATGAAAATGATAAAAATGGTCATATTGCCCAGCCCTACTAGCACCCCTAATGGACTCACAGACGGCACTGCATTAAAAATGGACATGATTCTGTAGCGGAAATCACTGCATGGGCTCAGAAACACTTCTGAAAACCACTGTCTGTGAACACAGTTCGTTGCTGCATCCACAAATGCTAGTTAAAACTCAAAAATGCAAAGAAAAAACCAAATATAAACAGGATCCAGAAAGGCTGCCACTTACACTGGGCCTGGGCTCTTTTAAGATGGACTGAGGGGAAGTGAAAAAGTGTCCCGTGGTCCGACAAATCAAAATTTAAAATTATGGACGTCATGTCCTTCAGGCTAAAAAGGAGAGGCACCATTCGGCTTGTTATCAGTGCACAGTTCCAAAACCAGCATCCATGATGGTATGGGGGTGCATCAGTGCATATGGCATGGGTGACTAGCATATCTGTGAAGGCATCATTTTGAAATGTGTTGCTGGCATTAAATTAAAAATGGGCATATATTTTTCAAAAAACAATGAAATTTCTCAGTTTCAGTATTTGATTCTGATTTGCATTCTGACAGGTCCAGCAGGGTCCACTAACTTGCATAGCTGGTCTTACACGTCTAGTGCAGTAAGCACAGTGTAATTCTTAGTGAGCTTTAGAGGTAGAGTACCAACAGCTGAATACATAAACATACTAAAACATAAACACAAACATAAACAAACAGACAGATACACTGCACTGGAACTAAAATGGTGAGGTATTCTAAAGTGACCCGGTGAGCTGGCTGCTGT
>JAILXH010235857.1:1617-25674 GCA_023558415.1 Piaractus mesopotamicus | reverse complement strand
GAGAGAGAGAGAGAGAGAGAGAGAGAGAGAGAGAGAGAGAGAGAGTATGTGAGTTAGACAGAATTTCCCCACGAGGACAGAAAACAAGATACAATAAAATGATAATATATAATATAATGATAATAATAATAATAATAATAATAATAATAATCATACATTCAATTAAAAGTTCCATTTAGACGCTTTCCACAAAATAAAGGTCGCTGTACGAGCCAAAATACAACAACCACAAGTCTAGTGGTCTTTATTCCTGCTTTAAAAACCCATAGAAACCATTAAGTGTATCTGCTTGTTCCTGATAGTTTTGTAATGTGTTTTGACTTTTTTTAAAGCGTTGATATCACAATGTAAAGGTTCCTAATGGTTTAACCGGTGACCAGTGGCTGATTCTAAATGCATTTGATGATACTTTTTCAGCAGGGTTGTCATTGTTCAATATAACTTCAATTTAATTCAATTCAGCTTTACTGTGATTGTACCATACAGGGTTGTACAATAACGAAACACTGTCAGTCTACTTCTCTGGTGCAGTGATATAAAAACAAATCATAGTGCAATGACAATAGACAAAAGCACAAAAAAAACAATAGGTGCATAGATAGTAAATACCAAATATGTGTATGAAGAGGAACTGTAGTGCAGAAAGTAGGCCTAGAGGTAGAATTTAAAGTGCAAACTATAGTAAATAAACAAACTATAATAAAATACTTGCAATAGTTTTGCAGAGTGGTACATGCAGAGTGTTCTAAGGCAAAAAATTTCTTTTTTTCATATTTGCCACTATTTTATCATTATCAACATTATGTAAAAAACTCAGAAGACACGTGTAGGTTCACTGGTGGTTTTGGATAGTAAAAATAAAAATGGATATATTCACGTTGTACACATCACAACACCTGGTTCCTGTCACCACCACAGTAAAGACATTTGAGTTGAAAAGTTTCTCTCAGATGGAACGTTTTACATCAAACCACTCTGAATGACTTTGTTCACATCTTAACCATTTAATTATGCTGAAATTTAGAAAAACCGGTGGAGTACCCCTATATAGTTGGAACTGGGTTAGGCATGGCACAGCAGTATTTAGCTACACTCATCCAGAAGACAAAGGAAATGACCTACAAAGACAGGAATACAACTGCCACTGTATAGTCAGGTCATCATCTCTTCTGCAGTGATCTCATCCCTTTAAAAATATGGTAAACAAACTGACCACTCAGTGGAGCAGTAGCAGGACCGGTTACTTTTTTTTCTTTTTCACTCTCTCTGTGGTCTCTTATTGAAATATGCTTATCAGCTTCACAGACTGCTATTTTGAAGTTGGCTGCATCTTTTAGAACAGCATGGCTATCTGTCTCCTAAAATGTATATTCTCACCTTGAATGTAGGTGACTGTAATGTCATACAGGCTGGCATTGACCATATCTAATATGAATGTGTGCATGAACTGTAACTGTAGGTCAGAAGGTAGGCTTAGCGGTGGAGTTTAAAGTGCAAACTATAGTTACTATAATAAATAAACTATAATAACATAATAAAAAAAAACTGCAATAATAAGTTGTATACACATATTTGTGTACTATAACATACGACTATATAAACATGAAATATACAGTAAGAAATATAAAAGATGTGCAATGGGAGATAAGTGCAGCTACCATCAAATACTGATGTATTGAGGTATATATGTACGGCTAAAAGAATTCAGCAGCAAATATAACTATAAATGTACATGTAAACATCATAAAATATGTATATTGCAACAAGTTAAAGTGCATATATGCACTGGCCACAGAGGAAAGTGGGAGAGGCTCTTATTTAGGATTATGGTGTGATATATACAGTGGGCATACGCTTTACAGTGTGTATGATAAAGCACATGTGCAGCAGTTTAAAACAGAGGGATGGGAAAAGGGTCCAGTGGGATCATGGCCGCCTGGGGAAATAAGATGTGAAGAAGGCAGTTGGTCCAAGTCTTTTGGTCTCTGCTGAGATGGAAACGGCTGGAAGAGAAAGTGACCAGGGTGTGAGGGGTCAGCCATGATTTTTCCCACCCTCTTCCTCATCCTAGACGATTAAAGGTCTTTGAGGGTGGAGAGCCGACAGCCGATGACAGACGATATTGTTCTTCTGGCCCCGTGGTGCAACACCCAACAGCAGCACATTACACAGGACTACATATAGTGCACATACATGACCATGTAAAATGAGTGCAGAATATACAATATACAGTAAACCCACATGACAGTAAATACTAGATAGGACAACAAAACAATATATACAAGTGGGCATCATATATATGTATATACACACATACAGATATATGCATGGATTGGCATCAAGCAGAACTACAGCAACTATATTACAGCTCCAATCCAGAAGGGAGGGTGGGGTGGAAAGCTCGGTGATAATCCAGTAAGTTCAGTCTAACGTGAGATTTTGTGGGGATATTTCACTGATTTATTAAAAACTGCAGTTTTTATTATAAAAAAAAGTAAAAGAGGAAGGGCATTTGATCCACTGATTTTTCAGAATTTCTGCATAAAAAGCTGTGAACAAAGTCGTTCTTGAGTGGTTTGATGTGAAATTAGCTATTCTAGTCACAGTGGTGGTAGAAAAGTTCAAAGCACCTAAAAGCTACCTGACAGAAAGTTATTACACAAAGTAGTCGTGAATATATTGGCTACACTCTCTTGCAATAGTTTTGTGGAGTGGTACATGCAGGGTGTTGTAAGGCAAAATACCAGCTGAAGAAAATTCCTTTTTTTCAGATTTACCACCATTTTATCATTATCAGCACTACGTGTAAAAGCTCAGAAGACACATGTAGCTTCACTGGTATTTTTGGATAGTAAAATAAAAATGGATATATTTACGTTGTACACATCACGACACCTGGTTCCTATCACTGCCACTGTAAAGAACTTTGAGTTGGAGAGTTTGTCTAGAATGGAACGTTTTACAGCAAACCACTCAGAATGTCTTTGTTTACATCTTAACTATTTATTTATGCTGAAATTTAGAAAGATCAGTGGAGTGCCCCTTTATAGTTAGAACTGGGTTAGGCATGGCACAGCAGTATTTAGCTACACTCATACAGAAGTCAATGGATGACCTACAAAGACAGGAAAGCAATTGCCATCATATAGTCAGGTCATCGCTTCTGCAGTGATCTCATGCCTTTTAAACTATGATAAACAAACTGACCACTCAGTGGAGCAGTAGCAGGACCTGTGGTGTTTTCTTTTTCACTCTGTCTGTCGCCTCTTTAAACAGCTTTACTGAAACATGCTTATCAGCTTCGCAGACTGCTATTTTGAAGCTGCATCTTCTTATGTGCATTGCTATCTGTCTCCTAACATGCATATTCTCATCTTGAATGTAAGTGACTGTACTGTCATCCAGGCTGGCACTGGCCATTGTCTGATCAAGAAGGGTGCCCTCTACTGGTGAACAAATACAAGGTGTTCTTCTTCCCAAAACATGGAAGGCGCTGTTCAACACTACCAAGTCACATCATTCTCCCAACAATACACTGGCATAATAAACAACCTGCTATAATATAATATTGCCATAAAATCTTGCATAAAGCACTTTTTCTGTATGTGAAACTAATATTTATTAGGGCAGTTTGTTTGTGACATTGGTGCTATCCCATTTTAGTAGATCTGCTTAATCCTCAAAAATTTACAAAGGCCATTAACTGGCCATTAATGCACATTAGGCTAAAGTTAAGAACAATTTCTAGATCTAACTGGTATAAGCAGTCACTCAGGGCCCCTAAGCTATGAGGGGACCCCTAGTATGTATTTATTTTTTTTTTATGTATTTACTGTTATTGGTCAAAAACACAGTGAGTCCACAGATTTTCTCAGGTCGTTTCTTTATCAAGATCAACCTATTCTATTCTTGCCTACAAAAGAATATGACTGTAGGGTCGGGGTGTGGGCCCCCCCCAAGTAGGATGTCACCTAATGTTTCGAAAAGGCCCTTTTAAGCACCATGGCTGTACACAGTACACTAAAGACATCACTCTATAAAGCTCATTTGGCAACCCTCTTAAAAGAGAGGTTAAATTCACTTAATTTCCTCTTGTCTTAATTGTAATCAGTCGGTCAAAACAAGATTGGTTTCTAAAGTTTACTTCTTTAGTTTTGCAGAAAAGAGCTATGAGGCTGAGGTAGCTAACAAATACTGGAAGCTTGCTTACACTCCCCACCAGCCCAATTATTACAAACTTGAGTTGTGTGGCTTATATCACTGTATGACATCCATAAAAATACAGACAAAAAACACGGGCACCGTGTTTGAGTGCATGGGGTCGTGAAGAAAGAAGATTATATCTGCTGACAGTCTGGCTTTAGGTCGCTGTTGGGTTTTCCAGCAAGACAGTGACCAGAAGCCCACATGCAAGTTGGTCCAAAACCTTTTGAAGGACACCAAAATCAAGGTCCTCTAGTGGCCCTCTCAAAGCCCAGATCTCAATCCTATTGAGAATCTACAGCAGGAGCTCAAGGTTCCGGGCTAAGCTCAAAAACCATGTCATTTGGAGGAGCTGTTGCAATTTGTCACGGAGGAATGAGTTAAGATCCCTCAAGAGACATGTGCCAAAGTAGTTAGGAGCTACAATGAAAGGTTGCTGCCAGCTGTGAGTAAGAAAGGTTACACTATTGACTATTAATTGTCAGAGGGCTAATATTTTTGGTCTTGTCATTTTTGTCTTTTCTTGTTTCAACTCAGTGCATCAGTAAAATCTCTTCATCAAACCTTGTGGAGATTTTTTCTTTGTCTTTTGGAAGTATTTATAGTATAAACGCTTTTGGTACTGGTCATCTCCTTGGAAAAGCTAAGGGTCTTGTTCGATTTCATAAAGGGTGGCATTAATTTTGACCTTATTTGTAAGTGTTTGTTGGTGCCAGTTTAGCCACTTAAATGGCCAGAGCCCATTGGTGTGCCCAAAGTTTAATTATACACTTCTGTAATCTAACAATAGGCCAGAAGTCCCTGTAGTTACTGAATAATAAGCCTTAGTATGTAATAAGCCTGGGATTTTAAGGGGTTAAGATTACTTAACAGCTCAAAATGGTTTGAGGCAAGTTTGTAACAATTTAAATTTGCACGGTGCTAATTGGTGTGGTATTAGCTTCTATTACTTGTTAGCATTAGCCTTGTAGCTCTATTGCAAACCTAAAGAATCCCAGACTCCTGGCTGATTGACTACATTTGGCATAAAAGGGGAAAACTGCTGTAATCTGTTGTTTTGCTTTAAGCACTCCTGTTTTAAGTGCTGTAGAGGTGAGTAGAAACAGTAGCTCGCTTCTCTCCTCTCTTCCTTGGGCGAATGAGAGAGAGAGACAGAGGGGTCATTAGTGGTTGGCAGTGGGGCCTGTGCTGTGCTTTCGGCTTGCCAGCGTGAACCCCTTGGGGGTCCTAAGAGGCAGTGAGCCACCCGAGCGCTAACCAGCCCCCATCAGCCCTGCAGGCCAGGACAAGCTGCCGGGGAAAATTGTTTAGTGACGAGACGCTAGAAAGCAGTCCAGTTCAAACACCCTTTATGATGTAGCTGTGGAAAAGGCCCAGCCACATTAAAATGCTAAGCGAAAACGCTGGTCTTGGATAGATTGAATTTGGATTCTGGTGTTAGCTTTTATGACCGGAGCCCTTTGATAGGGCTTTTCTGTGGTGGGACGGCAGCGTGCCTTTCTGAGCCAGTTTCACATAAAGTCCTCCAACGTTCCCTCTGAAGTTCAAATCTCACAGCGTGGACCTGTGTGACCAGTCAATCATTTTAAATGATGCCCAGATGGAAAAAGGTATGAGAGTCTCAGCGATTTCCATTAACAATTACTCAGTCGTTAAAATAAAAATATAAAAAAGGCCTTTTTCAATTTACAAAAGTTGGGCAAATGACATGTTTTGTTGATTTTCTAAGTGAAAATAAGTTAACGCACCCTCTACAGAGAACACACTTATGCACAATTTAATACACAGTTACTGTTTATTTAATGAATTTATCACATTGGAAAAAAAAACAAACATAAAATGTAGCCTGTGCAGAAGCTATGGCACATTTTAAATTTCATGCTTTATTTTTTTTCCAAAATGTTAAACTCAATATAAAAGCAAATAAACAGAAAAGCAGTAAAATTTGCATAAAATGCCAGATTTATGTTTGTTCCCTGTAGAAGATGTATCATTTTCACTTTAGAAAATCAACAAAACGTACCAAAATAAATAAATAAATAAATAAAACATCTGGGTAGGGGTGTTCAAACTTTTGCATATGACGATATGATTTTTTTGATTATGACATCTATCAAAGTTGAACCCAGAGGAACACATACAAACAACATATAAGCAACCTATAAACATCTGGTTTTCTGATATTGGACTGATATTTGTATTGTTTTTTGGATCCTTATTTGACATCCATGTATGTATTCCTTTAATTAACCAATTAATCAATTAATAAATCAGTTAATCAATTGATCAATCAATTAATACATAAAAAAATATTTGCTTATACAATGGAAAAACAACTATTCTTGTAAATAAAGAGGTTTGACGTAGAATGTAAACGTGAAGTTTTAAAATGCACTGCACAGTCTGCCAAAATGCCTCATTTTAAATGTATAACGTTTGTGATGTCACAACCATCAACGCACTTACATTTGACTGCCCATTTCTGCCAATTTACCTGAAAGGAGTGGCTTATGTGTAAGGAAGTTTATTTTGTTGCATACATTTCAGCCTGGACTGCTTTTTGAACAATCAGAGCAGAGATCATTTACATATCAGTCTTAAAGGCAAGGCAACAAGAACAGTCTGTTTAACTATGAGGGTCAGAAAACAGACATGAAAAAATGAACTATGACTGTTTCTATTACATAAAAACACAGATGGTGCACCGTATTTTCAGCCAGTATACAAATCTAAAACAGCCGCAGCAGGCGCCGCTGAATGATTTAGTGTTCAATATGTATGCAATGAATATCTGGGCTGCAGTCTGTCTAGTCCGTTGCGGCCCAAATGGCCTTCGGGCTGAAGTCGGCCCATGAGGACTTTTTGATTTGGCAAATTACCCTAACCATAACCCCCCAAAGCTACTCACGAGAGAAGATTTAATAGTACAAAAGTTGGAACAGTATGTTAAATGCAAATCAAAACACAAAGCAGCGATTTATAGTCTACTTTAATTGTATGTAATAAAACAGTTAAATAAAACAGATAAAACAGTACAAAGGCAAGATCTGTAATGTTTTTCCTTATCATTTCCTTATCAACTAACAAGTGCAATTTAAAACTAGGAACATTGTGAAGTGTTCAAAAAAACATCTTAAACAGGTGACGCAATCATGTTTGGGTATAAAGGGAGCGTCCAGGACAAACCTAGTCCTTTATGAGCAAGAATGTGTGGCACATTATAAAGTTCAAAATACAACAATGAAGGCCCTGTACAGTTGTGCACATAAAACCTTGTATAGCAGAATAATGGCAAAAAAAAAAAAATCAGCTTTCAAATCTGGATCAGTTTAAATCTTCAGTGCCCAAATGACCATTAAGTGTTGTGAAAGTTGGTGTAACACAGTGGTAAACGTACTCCTGCCCCAACTTTTTTGGAACTTGTTGCAGACATCAAATTTGGAATGAGTGTATATTTGAAAGAGGTTAATTCCAATGCTGCCTATCTATTTGTAATGATTTTGGATATAAAGAGTTTTTGAAAAGAATAACAGCTGATGTTAATGGAAAATACATTTCTAATTCTCTAATTCAGGTGATATTAATTATAATACGGTATTGACATTTCTGGCATGTGTAAAGCTCACTATCAACAATGTAATATGAAAAAAAAACATTGTTCATGTTTTTGTATGGTTTTCAATTGAAAACAAGTCAAACTAAATTTATTAATCACCACTTTCAATTTTTATTAGCATTTCACATGCTTTGTTGTTACTGTACAAGAAAAAATCTCTATTTTTGTGATGTTTTGTTTTCTGTATGATTTGAGCTCAGCAGCTGTCCTTTACGTTGTGTGAAAATGTCATGATGAATGGACGAAAAGAAATATTAATAACCGAATAATTACTTTGAATAAAATCTCTTTACATTAACTTACATTGAAAGTAAAGAACATTTTTGCCCTCTTCTGTAAAGTTGCCACTTCCGTTTTTTTCTTTTGGACAGTGAATATATATATAAATTATTAAAATCTGTATTTAAGTCTTTTAGTAACAAAATATAGCATCATGTTTTCAAATAATGAAACCTGCATACCTTTTTCATTTGTGTACTTTTTGCCTTTTTGGCCTACAGCCCACCCCAGCATTGCACTTTGGCCCCTCGAGATGAAAAATTTGGGCACCCCTGGTCTAGACTGTGAACTATAAACCTCTACAAGCCTGCATGAACATGTCTTGAGACCCACACTCCACAGGCCAGTATGCGGAAGACACTGAAACCCAGCCTAAAGGCGTTTAGTGTCACTTTGGAAGAGTTTTATTGAGGAAAACATGGAGCAGCAGGCAGTGAAGCCAGTGCTCATTATGTGACACACTGTGAGAGAGGCTGACAGGTAACCAGGCTGAACACATCGCATGAATTTCACTGAGGTCTGGAGAAGTGTCCACTACCTGGGGACGCAGTCCATAGAGACACACTCAGACTTCATGTCATGCTGGTGTGCATTCTCTCTGTCTCTGGCTGACTTTCTACCACACTGCTCTTCTCCTGTTATCACTGATAATGCAGTCTTAGTGCTGTCTGCTAAACAGATAGAGGCTTCCTCAAGCTCCAACTCCAAGAACTGGGTCTGTATAGCATGGGAGCAGGTCCCCACAGTGTCGTTTGGGCTATGCCCAAACTATGCCCTATTCAGTATACAGTATAGTGCAGTACCTGGGGAGTCTGCCATTGTTTCAAGCTGATTTAGTTTTACCTAGAGAGCTACTCTAATATAATCCTAAGTCACAGAAATTGCTTGTGCGTAAAAGTATGAGTAGCTATTAATAATTTCTCACCTATAGCTTAGTGAAATCAGCAGAGAAACTCTATTGAAAGAGCATATTTTAAACTTTGAATCAATGCGTTTGTGTTTGTAAGGAGGAGAGCAGATATTTTTATGTTCTAAATTGATAAAAATGGGTTTGCAATGTTTTTGTCATTTCTTGACATCTAAACAAACAGTAAAATGTGAGAAGTGAAGACTTGAATCTGTCAATACGGAACATAAACGTAATTCTTTACTCAGATCTACACTACGTAAGTTTTGGGGATTTGGAGACCTCTCTGGTGGACACATGTGGAAGAATTCGATTTTGCATTTGAGACCTAAACATCGAGCCAGGGCTTCTTTTTGAGTCTGTGTGTGTGATGTCAATACGTAAGGACATATTACAGTGGTCTGAAAAATTTCTGCAAATCCTATCCAACACCTTTAAAATGATAATTTCAGGCTTTACAGGGCGACTCACAGCAGCACACACCATATTTTAGCCTGTTTTTTTTTTTTTTCTTCGGACTCAGTAATGCTACTGCTTTTACAAAGAAAATCTTACATAGTGCAGCTTTAACGATGTAATTACTAGCGATTATGTAATTACATATGAATAACACAGCAAAACAAAAGCAACAACTCAGTAATGACCTTCAGTGTGGTTTTTACAGCCTTTCTGAGTGAACACAGTATGAAGGAGGGTCTCTGAGCTGGCTGAGTTTTTTTCTCTTAATGATAGGAGGGTGTGGTCAAACATGATATTATTGGTTAACATTATTTTTCCCCGCCCACTGGTGCACAGTGGTGCAATGAAAACTCAGAAGACTTCCATAGATGGGAAAAGGCACTGTATTTTGAAGGAAAATGATGGGAAAACAAGATGTTTGTCTTTTAAATGATATGGTGGATAGGGCTTAATATGACCAGCGACATGAGCTGACAAGGATAAAAGGTACATTTTGATTTCTGGTTGATAATTATTAGTAGTCCTGTATCAATCAAACTCTTGATAATGCAATAACAAAAGTGCCATGCAGTGTGTAATTATTATTGAGGGCAGCACCTGTGGCAGAACTTTGATGTGTACATCCAGGCTATGACCCTGAGTCTTTTTTCTTGTTGTAAATTACAATACCAGTGGAGTTTCATCCTCTGAAGTTGTCTATGAGGGAGTACGCACCCAACCTGGAGCATTATTATGAGCTCTATAATGGGAACAGCACACAAAAGTCTTTAGAGGAAGAAGAAACAAAGTATTAATGACAGAACGGGAGAGAAAACTGAGAGAGAAGGCAAATTGAAGAGGCTTCCTGAGGCTCTTTCCACTAAGCGTGTGTGTGCGTACTTACAATAAAGCAGTTAACCAATAGAAATGCTCCAAAATTAACCCCTCAAATCCCAGGCTTATTGCATTCTAAGGTTTATTACTCTGTGACTACAAGGACTTCAATCCAAGCTGACTGAGCCATTCTTAGGTTAGAGAAGTGTGTAATAGAACTTTGAGCTTGCTGGTGGGCCCTGGCCATTTAAGGGGTTAAATGAAATGACACAGCTTTACGTTGACTTACATTAAAAGTAAAGATCGCATTTGCCCTCTCCTGTAAAGTTACCTCTTTGGAGATAATTGTTTTTCTTTAGACGGTGATGATGCGAAGAATTCATCAGACAATCTTACACACACAGACGCACTTATTCAGACACACAGACAGACAAACACACACACACTCACACACACAGAAACACACACGTTTAGCCTTACTAAAGGTGTTTGCACAGCATTTGAGCAGAACTGGAATAAAATGTTCTGAAAAGGTGCAGGTGTGAGAGACCCCCTCCTCTTTTTCCACAATATTCCTCACCCCCTCATTCACTCACAGTGAAAAACGAGCTTTCCAGATACTCTACTGAAAGAGAAAGAGGGGGAAAAAACAAAGAATGAAAGAAATGGCGAAAGGGGCTGAATCATCGTGGCTGCATTTTTACAGTCAGCTGAGAGTCACGTGAATGTGGGTAAATGAGACGAGAGAGAATGTGTGTGCGTTAGTGCATGTTTGTGTGTGTGTGTGTGTGCTTGTTCAGGCTTTAACTCAATAGGGGCACAAATGAAACTGAACTGCTGACTAAACATTTAAGCTGTATTATCGATGACCACTGTTTGTTTGTGTGGCTAGGATCCACAGGATCTAGAGAGCCAGACAGCCATTTGACCTTGGTTCACTTATATAACCTCTTAGCAAAGGACACTGAGTGCATGATAGGGAATCAAACAGATTTCTTTGGTAAATGGATCTATATGGTGTAAAACGTCCATAGATCTTTATAGCAGATGGATCCACAAGGTATTGGTTTTCAATTGATCTCTATGGTATACAGATCCACATGGTTTGGATCTCCTATAGATCTACAATATGTTACAATGCTATACGGATCCATAGATTGCCTACAGATCTAAATGGTATATAGTTCTTTATGGTGTAGATCCTCTATAGAAATCTATAGTATATGGATCTATGTGGTATTGATTTTCCATTGATTTCTATGATATATGAATCTATATGGCCTAGATCCTCCATTGATATCTATGGTAAATGAATCTAGTTAGTATTGATTGTAGATGCCCTATCAATATCTATGGTATATACATCTATATAGTGTAGATCTCCTGTAGATTTACAGGAGATCTAAATGGCATAAAACTCCTTTAGATATCTATGGTATTTGGATCTATATGGTGTAGATCTATTATACAGATCTACAGTGTATGGATCTATCTAGCACAGACTTCCCAAAGATAGCTATAGTTTATGATACATGGATCTATATGGTACAGATCTCTTATAGATATCTATGGTGTTTCCTGATCACAGAGCTGCTCTTGGCTGGATAGGTTGCTCTATGAAAGTCCCTGTGTCTAGTTCCCTTATACCAGCACCACACATATTACCATGAAGCTACTATGTCAGCATCACTGCTGTAATAAGAAAGGTTGCCCATTCAAATAATACCTGGTCTACAGCTGTTCTGTAGTCAGAAACTGACCATCGATGGATAGCGTAGAGGCCGATAAACTGTGCATGACAACAGACAGGCTACCTGTGGAAGCTATAAGATAGGCAGAGCTTATAAGGTGGTCAGTGCGTGGAAGTATAAGGTAATGTTTCTCATAAAGTACATGCTAAGCATGTCATTTCCTGAATGTAATAAAAATTCATTTAAAGAGATTAGTTTGGAAGCAGGATTACCAAAAGCAGTGAATTTATTAGTGAAGGCTAGTTCTAAGAAGAGAGAGAGAATAATTGGAAGGAAAAATATTTTTCTCTGAAACATCATGCTGTCAAATCCAGTACTGGTTTTGGTGGCATGTCCACTTTTATTGGTGTTTGCTGTGGTCCAACAGAAAAATGATTTACATCTGAAATGAAACCCATGTCTTGCAGTAGAGCGTAACCGAGTCTGTTATATGAATAATACGAAAACCACACATGTTAAAAACAGAAGAAAATAAAGCGAAGATTTATAATCTTTGTTGAAGAATTACGGACTTATAATAAGCCTAGTACTTAACATGGCAACTCTCTTCACTCCAAAGGCATGAATGTAGGCAATAAAATGTTGAGTAATAAGCTGATAATTTGCAGTTGCTCTCAGTGTTTTCCCATGAGAGTTAAAGAAATTAAATTTTCATAGATCTTTCCTTTTTTTTTTTTTTTTTTGTTGTTTACAGGTTTTGGACGCTGTACAAGTACAGTCAGGCAGCCAAGAAGGTTCAAATTACATGGAAAGTATATCCCCAAGGGCATGCAGTGCCACTGTGTGAGTTTTTTTCTGTGCGTGTTTGGATCCTTAGGCCTCAGAGCTTCTGCTTTCCTCATAGAGTGGGTTGGAGAAAGACGGTTTGGCAGGACACTGAAAGCAACAAACAAAAACAGGCACACCATATGAGCTTTGGAAGGAATTCAAGTACACAGGTATTGCTTTCATTGTGGTAGAAGCTTTCCCTCAAATCTCATTCATACTTGGTTTTGTATAACTGAAATGAGACCCCTTGATAAAAAAATACAGTGAATTTCTACAGTGGTCCTGCATAGAAACTTGATAGAAAAGGTTGTCCCTTGACTTAAAGCTAATTTTCTGAGCAACTTGATTTTAACCTAATGGTCATTATATAAAACCCAATGTGCTGGAATATAGAGCCAAAAGAATTGCTTTCCAAATACTTATGGTCTCCACTGCTTATATAAAACTAAAATCCCATGCATCATATAATGCCTTGATAATAAAGGTCTTATTTTGTTGTGAGTCTGAACTTAGAATACACCTCTGGTGACAACCTTTTAAGTGCTGGACTGAGGTCAAATCTGTTGCTAACAATGGAATGGCCCGTCTAAAACTTGCCTCCAAATTCCTCTCTGTGCTCTTTTTACGTCCGGAGTACAATCAATAACACAAGCAAAACAAGCTAGCTAGCGAAACGCTGTCACGTGTTCTGCACACACTCAACACAACTACATGCTCAACTGGAGCCTCTGGGGGACTTTTCAGCCATGCTAACATACATTACATCCATGGGCTAATGACAAGTGGACAATGTTGACCCCTACTTTTAGCTCCATCTTAATCAAGTGTTGGACTGGCTTAAAAATTTCTCACTCCGTTTGTTCCCATCCTGATACACTATGCGGCCAAAAGTATGTAGATACCGGACCACGTCACCTATATGACCTTGTTGGACATCCCTTTCCAAAACCATGGGCTTTAATACAGAGTTGCCCCCTCTTTGCAGGAATAACATCCTCCACTCTTCTGGGAAGGCTTTCCAGATTTTGGAGTGTGTCTGTTGGAATTTGTGACCATTCACTCCAAAGAGCATTTGTGCCTGACCTCAGCCAACACAATCGACATTCCAATTCATCCCAAAGGAGTTCAGTTCGGTTGAGGTCAGAGCTCTGTGCAGGCCACTGGAGTTCCTCCAGACCGAACTCATCAAACCATGTGTTTAAGGACCACGCTTTGTGCACAGGGGCACAGTCATACTGGAACAGGAAAAGACCCTCTGCAAACTGTTGCCACAGAGTTTGAAGCATATAATTGTCTAAAATGTCTTTGTGTGCTGTGGCATTAACACTGTCCGTCACTGGAACCAAGGGGGAACCAAATCCTTAAAAACAGCCCCAGACCATTATCCCTCCTCCACCAAACTTTACTGTTGGCACTACTGTTGGCTAATTTTAGGTTGTGTTCTTCTGGCAGGCACCAAACCGAGATTCGTCCATGAGACTGACAGATATTAAAGTGTGATTCATCACTTCTGAGAACACCACCTCAGCCAACACTTGGCATTGCGCACACTGATCTAAGCCTTGTTTGCAGCTCCTTGGCCATTTTGTGAAGCTCCCAACCCACAATTCTTGTGCTGATGTTGCTTCCAGAGGAAGTCTGCAACAGAGGACAGGCAATTTTTATGTGTTACATGCTTCAGCATTCGGCAGCCCCGATCTGAGTTTGCATGGTCTTTCGCTTCATGGCTGAGCTGTTGTCGCTCATAGATGCTTCCATTTCACAATAATAGCACTGACAGTTGACAGGGGCAGATCCAGCAGGGCAGGAATTTCACAAACTGACTTGTGGCAAAGGTGGCATTCTAGTGTAAAGTCACAGAGCTCTTCAGACCCACTCTACTGCCAGTTTTTGTCTATAGAGAATACCTGGCTATGTGCTTGATTTTATACACCTGTTAGCAATGGGTCGTGGCTAAAAACACCTGAAACAATAATTCGAAGGGGTGTCCAAATACCTTTGGCCATACAGTGTGGGCCTACATTCCCACACTTAAGCCAAAGTTTCTCATGGTTGTCCTTAGATGTTCTCGTTACGAGATCATGCTCGCCGCTGTGAGACTGACTCCTGTTTAATATTCCAAATGAGCGAGGGACATCTTCACTGTAGAAACATGACTTTATTACATCAGATTAAAACGAGACTGATCATGTATAGTGTGGTGCTTGTAAGCTATGATTGCAGGAGGACAGGCACATCTTCTCTTCAGTGACGCATTTACTGCGCGTGCAGCTGCTCTGCAGAAGTTACTAGCCAGAGACAAATATCAGCGACAGAGTACTTCCTCCCCACAGTTAAGTCAATGTCAGCTACAGCAGCCACTCGGCTTTCAGATAAGTGTGTCTATTTACTGCCGATAAAGCACTTAGTAACAAAGAAAATCTCCGTAAAACCGTATCTGCAATAATAGATCTCTGTTAGTGCATAAAAGTGGGTTCCGGTTTGGGTTTCAAATTTAGCAGTATCAGTCAGGCCTGGTCGGGTCAGGTCTCAAAGTCGCAGGTATGGATCAGACTGAATTTGTGCAACTTTAACTGAATTTATGCAATAGTTTTTAAATGTTTTCTAAGCCCCATACGACTCTAGACATCTTAAATATTGAGCTAAGCTGTTTACAGAAAGACTAAACTGAGCTGAAGTATTAAGTGGGTATAAATTTTTCTTGGAACAAAAAAAATGTCTGTAATTTTTGGTTAATTTTTATTCAATAGAGTCATGCTTGTTTTTAACCGTGCAAAAATTAGAGCACTACTCTTGTGTTATTGTGAAGTATAGGATGGAAACAAAAGGGTTAAATTCTTGAAACGCTGAGCAGAAGATTAGCTCAAATAACGGTCACGAAGAAACAGAAACGGAAAAAACAGCAGAAGCAGCTCTACGCAAGAGCTCGCTACTGAAAGACTGACTGTGAAACTGCTACAAGGTTAAATATATGCTAATATGTCTGTCACAAAAAAAATGTCATGTCTTTTAGAAGCTGCTTAATGCCCAGACTGTAACTTCTGCACCATTTAAGGTGGAATTAAAAATCAGAATGAGGAGCTAACTTCAGCCTCATCAGTGTTCATGCAAATGTTAGCTTGGCGCTAACAAACTATTAGTATCCTATAGAGATGCTAGCAGGAATGAGCATTATCAATGTGGTGGGTTTTTCCTCATGTTTTGACCGAGTTTTGACATTTACAGCCCAAATTGTCGGCCTGGCTCTAATAGTCATGATTCGCCACTGCTATAAATTCAATACTAAGAACATTATTTTACTTTAAATAAACTTAGTTAACATGTTACAATTGAGTACATAAGGTTAATTTATTAGGTTAATTATTACTTTTTATTTCTGAAATCTTTTATATTTGACATTTTTAAACTTTAGGCTTTTAGGCCTTTTAATTCTAAATTTTCTCAAAATGAACTAATTCTATTGCCTTTTTCCTGAAAAAGGATAGTCATGTTTCTTCAGCATATCACAATGACAGATGTGCTGTGGTTCAGTTGTCTGGTACCTTTTTTACAGGTTTTATGTTCTTCCACGTCTTGTGTTGTTGTTGGTGTGTATATTATGTACAGAATCTCTTGCCGTGACGCTCAACAGTTATCCTGTCTTCTTGACCATCAAAATCTTTTTTCCTACATTTCAACTGCAGGAAAGACTTTGAATGTTTTGAGAATGTCAGGAGACATCAGTTTTTACATCACCCAGGTTTTGAAAACGTCAGCGACACCTGCAGCAGGAACTCGGAATTCAGATGAAATCAGCTTCAGACAGAGTCTCTGAGGGAAGCACACTGCCTGTCACCATCATGGTGGCATGTTTGTACGTTGCATGCATCCTCACGGCTCAGCAAATGTATTGCCAATGAGACAGGGTACTGCTCTGTGAGGATTTTTTAGTTTGAATCCATTTTGAACTCCAAGGACAGATGTCCCTGCATGATGTGCCTTATTGAGGCAGGAATATGTGCTCACAGTGCATTTGAAATGAATATTTGTTTACTAAGGCTGTAGTTAACCACTTAAATGATGCATAGCACCACCTATTACACAAGACCTTCACATTTAAAATCCATACAATAATCGTTTGCATATGTACTCTCATGTTCAAGAGTTTGGAATCACTTGCCTTAATAATTATTGTAATTTTACTCAGTTATAACTGAGCATAGACTGAAATGTATATTATAAAATCTAGATGATATTTCAATATGTTTTATTCAATATTTCAAGTTTTTTTGGGAACAGCAAGATGTTTTTCAGTGACATACTGTAATTATATACTTACAGTAATTTATTAAAGGGCTCATATCAAGGAAAACTGTTTTTTTTTTCCTCACTTTGATGTAGTATATAAACATTGATAAAGATTCAAAACATACCATTCACTCCCCCGTCCATACAGTCCATATGTGGAAACTAAGCTGCGAAAACAGCCTGTTTTGAATCCGCTGTTTCTGGCATGTCACAAACCAACACATTTACATACATCCTCCTTCTCAGCATACAGCACTTTAGCCCTTTACACTGAAGCTATAACGAGTGTTCCTGCCCAGACTGCTTTCTGATAGGCACAATAGAGGGCAGCCAATCAGAAAAGAGCTCATTTACACACATCAGCCTTAAAGGCACAGTAAAAAAAACAGCCTGTTTAACTCTAAGGGACAAAGAGAGACTGGAACATACATTTTTCAAATAGAAAACGTTCTGAATGTTATTCTTTTTCCCCAGTGTGATAAAGAATGTTAGTCATTTTAGAATTATATACAGCTCTGTTCATCATTCTGGACACATTTTTTTCATACAAATAACCTAGAAATCTATGACCTATAAAGCTGTAGAGTACTAACGCCAATCAAATAGAATCAATTGAATCATGTACCTGCAATAATCTGAAGCAATGATTCCAAACGTTTGAACAGTAGTGTATGTGTGTGTTGAGGTAGGTGTGTAAGCAGTCATACCTCTAGTTCATCTCTCCACGGATAAACACTGATGGCAAGCTTGGGAAATTTACTCCAACTGGACTTAAAGGCTCTGGCTTTCACATCTGGAAACTGAACCATTGATTACACTGTTAGACAATAACTCAATATGGATAATAATATGTGCTGTTATAGAGTCAATGCAAGCACTGCACATTGCATTGCAATGACTTCACACTAAACTACTGAATAAGTTTCTGTGCTTAAGTATATTTGGATGATGTTTATGTAGCATGTACATTTAACATACTGCAAACGAAAACGAGTTTATAAATTGTATAAAAGTACAAAATGCACTCATTAAAATTAATTTTGTGGCTGACCTCTGCTCCCCAGTGACCAGAATTGTCCATTTCCTCATTGGCAATTAAGCTGGAACCTCTGACCAGCCAAAAACATAGTAAACAACAACAATAAACAAAATAATATTATCATAAGAACAGTCATATGCGCACATTTGAACACTGGTCAAATAGATGCTTTGTTGATTTTGTAAGGTAAACATCCTCTACAGAGAACATACTTCAATGTCTTTTTCTGCAAATCTAATTGCAAAATGTTTATTTAACATATTGGAAAAAAAAAAAAAACTATAAAATGTGCCATAATATATATGTTGTTACAGTAATAGTGCATTAACATGTGCAGATATGTGTTCTCTGTAGAGGATGTGTTTTTTCACTTTGAAAGTCAACAAAACTATAAAAAAAAATATATTGTGACCAGGGGTGCCCAAACTTTTGCATACAACTGTAAACTTGATTCAGTCTGAAAATCTAAACCACACGAAAAGTAACATTAATAAAGTAACATGTAAAACGACAGATTATTATTATTATTATTATTATTATTATTAGTGGCATACAAATATAATGGCTCCAATGTATGTAAACTTACTTTGCTCCGCATTTTCTTTGTAGGAAGAAGAGTATTGTGACACCAGCTGCAATAGCCAATAGGATCACTGCTATACCCACACCAGCGTACACTGCCACTGATACACACACACACACACACACACAATGACATATCCAGTCATCATTTAGCTATTTTTACACACTGCGTTCTTGTATACACACCTACCTAGTTCAGTGTCTGGAATCACAGGAATCACATCAGAAGGAGTGGGCGGGGCTGGCTTTCGTTGCACATGGCAACGGCTGCCGGTCCATCCTGATCGACAGCTAAACAGGAAAGAAACAAACATATTGTAGCAGCAGCTGTGAAATCCAGCAGGGTCACTGCTACTCTTACACCAGCGGAGGGGACTTGAGCCAGTATTCAGTAATAAAGTGTGCCACAAAGTCCAACACACATCAAATATAATGGATACTTTGAAATACCATCATTTTAGTCATACCAGTTGCAGAAACCATAGTAAACATACCCTTCATAACAACATGGAACTGTTTAATAACCAGCTCAGCAGCCGAAACTGCATCAACAGTGTATTTGATACACCCTGAACGCCAACCTTGTCAACTGCTGGTTACTATGGCTGTGTTTTGCTTGTTCTCTTTGGGCAGACAAGTGAGACAAGCATGAGAACTGAAGTTTGCCTCCATAAAATTGGAAACAAGCTGAACTCAAAAGTGTGTTAATAGGCTTTGCTCAGCACTTAAACTCCAGTCTTACTGCATTGACTTGCCAGGCCAACTTATTATTTTCCTATTATTACTAATAGTAATAGTACTATTTTGCTCACAGTTCTCTCTATTAGAGCAATTTAAACCACTTCTGCAGTTCTGCAGTCTCAAAATATTAACTTACTTTCTCAAAATCTAGACTTAACATCTCAAAATAATAGTACTTTTTCAAAAGGTTGACTTAGTATCTCAAAAACTCATTTTCATTGACTTAGAAGGTAGGAATAATGGCTTATTTGTTCCAAAATATTGACTTAATAAGTTGAAATAATAACAATTTCTTGCAATATTGACCTTGTCAAAATAATGACTTCCTATGGCAAAATGAAGTTACTCAACATTTTGACAAAGTATCTCAAAATCAGTCATTATTCTGAGAAAGCAAATCCTTCAAGAACATAAGTCATTAATTTGAGATACCATGTCAGTGTTTCAGAAAAATAAGTCATTATTTTGACATACCGCTGCTAAAAAAGAGAAGGAGAATTTTTTTTCTCTTCTAAGTGGTCGGAATGGGCTGCGCGAGAGCACAGTGGAAGCTTGTGAAAGCAGAGACGCTCTGCGTCTCTAAAAAAAAAATTGTGGTGAAACTGCAACTTGTCTGTCTTAACTGCAGTCAGTGACGGTATTTCAAAATGTCCATGTTAACATTACTGTGCGCGTTTAATATTACGCTATACTAAATTACCGAATACCAGCACACGTCCCGTTGGCACACGCCAACAGTGTACACTGCTACTGAATAACACACACAGAAAAGAAGCTCACTGAAGGAGAAACCTACATAAGGAACTATCTGAATAACAATGTTTGTGTGGTCTATAATCAGCAATAAACTGACACAACAAGCCCAGAATGCAGATTACAAACAAAAGCTACTTGGCATTCTTTTACTGCCTGCAGAGTGCACAACCTCTGTGTGCCCTCTCTCTTTCTCTTACACACACACACACACACACACACACAGCCTTATGACCTTGCCATGAGGTGTAAGCAGCTCTTATGGTTTATCAATAAGCGCTGTGAGTGTGCGGCTGCTTGGCTGACTGACAGCGCCACCTCAGAATCGAGAGGCAGAGGGAGAGAGGTAGGGAGATCGTGAGAGAGAGGGTAAGATTTTGTTCCTTGGCAGGGGCAGTGGTGTAATCTCAGACTCAATGCTTTGGCAGCGCTCTGAAAGCTCATGTTTAAACTCAGAGCTCTTGCCTCGTGATCAACTTACATTTCAGTGTGACATTCGCTCGGCATTGTGGGATAGCATAAACAGAGTAATTCACTGTAGAAAGCTCACACTGGGTAACACGACCCAGGCCTTAAAGTAAGCTCGGGAAAAAAAATCTAACTCGCACGTTTCCTCCGAATGTACCCCAAACGCACTCGACCGGGCGAGACACGGAGTGTGAAGTTTGTGTTTCTTTAGTGTTGCACATGTACATACATATACACTATTTACAGGGAACTGTCTTTTGGGAGATGTCTGTCACAAACCGTAACCTCTAAATTTGAGTTGAATGTTTTTCATGTGACTACCGAAACAAAGAGTTATACTTCATGGGTGGAGCCTTATTTTAGCCACACCCCTGCATTTTAGAGCAGGAAGTGAGACTGCATCCCTCTCCCTCATGGCCACATGGAGAGCAGTTAGATCCCATTGTTTTGAAGTAAATGTGTCCCAAAGTCTGAAAATCAGTGTGTAAAATTAAGAACTGTCACTACTGAAACACATTTTCCGCAGTTAAGTAAATTTTCTTGTGTTTACTATGATTTTATGCGTGTACAGCTGTTCAAAGCTGTGTTTGCTAGTCATGTACTGGCTAGCACTTTTTAGTTCTGCTCAGAATTAGCTAAAATTGTCGCTACTGGAACAGTCACTATTGAAACATCTGGTACATTTTCAGTATTGTTATATATTTTTTCGGTAGTGACAAAATGGAATGTTTAATCATTTATTTGAATACAATAAACTTAATTACGGTATTAATGCAAGTATATTGTATTACCAGCAATTTAGTGTCCAAAGAAAACTTTTTTTTTCATAACTTTTTTTTTTTCATAAGAACGTTTTTCTTCATATAAAAACTCAGAAGACGTGTGTAGGTTCACTAGTCACTTCGGATATTAAATAAAATCGTACTATTTGTGTTGTAGACATCAGGACCCCTGGTTTCTATAACTTCTGTACTGTGTTCCTCCAGCATTTGAAAGTAGGATAAACTTCATAAGAATAGATTTGGTAAGATATTCTCTCATATCTGTGTCATTCTAAGACCTGCATTGCTGGAGCGTAAAGGTTGCAGTTTTGAATTTGCATTATAGAGTCCTGTATTTCAAACAACAGCATTCAGCTGCTTCTTCTGTAAGTGGGTTTTGAGTCAACAAGCACAGAGAAACATTTCTAAATTAGTGTCAGTGGTGATCAACCCTACCATACAGACAGAGCAGAATAAGAACACAGTGGAATATTCCTTTAAAGTATAAAGCTGGATATGCGTGTCTGTGTATTACTTACATGCACACAGGCCCACGGTTTCCCACTATGCACGTTCCAGCATTGAGGCAGTAAGCGAAAGGGCACTCTGTAAACCAGACACACACGAACGTTTCTGCACAGCCACACTCACGCACAGTTACTAATCACTGCCAAAAGTAATCAGTTACTGGTGGCTCCCGCATCACCATTTATTCCCAGAGCAAATACAGCGTTTACCAATGCGTGATATGAAATACGAAATCTTACGCTGTTGCTTCATTTCTGATCGCACATTGAACGCTTCAATTGCAGATTCGAGTCAATTTTCAAGTCTTTTGACTGTCAGCCTCGAGGAATTTGTTGTGGCATTATTGGCAAAGATTACAATCAAATGAAGTAGAACAGACGGGCTTTAACAAACACCAGAAAACAGTGTCTGCAGTGGGTTTTTGCTATCTGCCTGTTTCTGTTTGCACTTACAGTTTGCATATAAAGTAAGCAGAGTTAATTTACATAATTTTATATGAGTATGATTTTAAACTTGACCTCTCCCTGTCTCAGGATCAGTCATGTCTGTTCTTTCCTATGTTACCAAGTCTCGTCTTGGTCTTTTTCTCCCGAAGCGAACCCTCCTACTCAACCTGACTCACTCCAACAGTACGTGCTATACTGTAGTCGTATCCATGGGCATCAGACGCCTACAGTTTTGCAAAGAGGAAATTGAAAATGCCTAGCAAGGAATGATATTTAGTTAATGCCATAGATAACTGCCACCAATATTACTGTTATATTTCACTATTACACGTACATCCTCACACCTAACACCGAATGGTGGTCTTTTTCCATTGATGGATGGGTTAAAGGGGGCTGATGAATTGCACAACAGCAGTAGGCCTACAGTCAGTAACTGTAAATCTACCAAGTGCACCGACAGGGTAGATGCTACTAATATAAGTATTTAAGTACACAAGCATGTGGTGTTTCTGTTATTTTCTACACCCCCTGTCCACTCTTATACACAGTACTGTGCACAAGTTTTAGGCACCTAAGAATATCATATCCTTTTATGAGGAGAGCTCTGGAAATGGTTGAACACATTTCAAAACATGAAATCACTTCTTACTGTATCAATGTTATTTGTATTTATTATAATATTGTGTGTTTTTTTCCGATCAAAGGACTTTGTGCTGTCCTAAACGGAAATGAATTGTATTTCAATTTTTAACTGAAGCACATCACTTAAGATGATCATCTAAAAGTAGGCTATCGTACTCAAACTACTCAAACACTCCACTACCCTACAGGAAGAACTACACACTAACAGCATCACCCAGTGTGAGTCTGTGCTATTTCAGGATAGATCTGTTACAGGATTGGATCACATTCATTCTTTCTTTTCCCTCTGATATCCAGTCATTTTTTGCTGGCATTGAAATGATACAGTGCCATCTTTAGTTAGAACGTGTTTACTTGTGAGCAGCCAAAAGTTTTATGCACAGTTTACAGTTTTTCTTCATTGCATTTGACCCCTTAAATGGCCAGGATCCACCTCTTATCCTGTGCAAATCTATCCTGAATATTACAGATCTCCTGTGTTAACTACTTCACAAACAAGACAATTTGTCCGTAAGACAAATCCTATCTGACTATCTAAACAACTTTAGACCAGAGTAAGCCTTTAGACCAAAGTGTCTTTATGACTATACAGTCATATGTTTCTAAATGTTTTACTGGTTCTGTTTGTGACTCCATGCATGTTAAACTGAGCTGGTTGACAGTAGCTGTTAGCAATATGACAGCAATTCACCCAAACGTTTGCGTCATACGCAGAACAGAAAAAGAGGAAGGAGCTGCTGCGTCTGTACCGTTAATGTGATCAGAACAGGATGAATTTTGTTTTCTGTATGAGAGCACATGAACAAATGGAAAGCAAATGTAACAAATTGATGATATATTGATGGTGTGTGGACGGTGTGTATGTGTGAGTGTGTATGTGTTACCATAGCAGCTGGACTCGTCAGGGTTAAAGGGAGGACAGTCTACAGTACCATCACATTGCCTGTGTTGCGGTAAACAGCCAGCAGTGCTCTCACACACCAACTCTCCATACCCACACTGCACAACAGCTAC
>JAILXH010235841.1:12492-26925 GCA_023558415.1 Piaractus mesopotamicus | reverse complement strand
CAGTAGGATAAGCGGTTTAGATGATGTGTGTGTGTGTGTGTGTGTGTGTGTGTGTGTGTGTGTGTGTGTGTGTACAACTGTTCAAAGCTGTGTTTGCTAGTCATATACTAGCTCAAAATTAGTACGGCTCAAACTACCAATACAATAACAACACCACTGAAACTTTAACTCAACAAGACTTATTTCAAGAATTTACGTAACACAAGGCAAACAGGAAAACTGCACTGTTATTTGAAAGAAAATGATACATTATAGGTGATTTTATTACCTGTGCTTTATATATGTTGTGTATACATGCATTTGAAAATCAGGCCTTTAGATAAGGTGTGATGTAGACATACAGAGAGTGTGGGACATAAGCAGCTGATATTGTGGCTTACACAGATCGTGTTCAGCAAAATGGCCAAATCTAAGTGGAGCAATGTATAAATATATTTCAAACACAAAAATGACAAATTTGTACAGTATACTTTATTTGAGTTTAGATATGTATACTCATGAGCAGGAAAAACAGTAACAATGGTCATTTAAACAGGGAAATGAAATACGTCATTGCTGTAGAATGAATCAGTTAATTGAGTCAACAGCTATGCAAATGCAATACAGTTATAAGCTAAACTGCTGTCCAGGGATTTTGCCTTGTTAAAAATCTGTTGTTTACTTTACTGAAGTCAAAAGATCAATGTGCTAAAAATCCTCTTTTGAGATGCGTCATTAGCAATGATTATAAATAGAAGCCGTTCTGAAAACGCTGACTGGCCATCATTTGTGTGTTCTTTGCTAAAAGGCCCGTACTGGCTCATTATGCTTCATATTGTAGCATCGTGATTGGACTTTGATTATCGTAATTTGTACATGCTCATTCAGCTTTCAGTGGTTTTAAATAATAAAATCAATGCTCTGAGAGTTTAAAAAGGCATTAATTTTATATGAAAAATAAGTGGGAGCTGATTGTATTAATTACATATAATGATGATTTGCACACATTAACATTTTGCCCCCATCATTTGAAAACAGTTGAAGAAGAAAATAATTCATGTGAAAAAAACAACTTTAACGCTCCTGATAGTGTCTTCTTTTCATATTTTGTAGCTTTTAGTAAATATTAGCTACCTTTCGCATTAATATCTGGCAAGTAAACATTAGCAAAAGTTTGAATTGTAGCCAGTCACACATTATTCAAAACGGTGGATTTTGACAAAAGTGTTGAGTTTGCATGTAAGTGATTTGAATGTATTCCTGTAAGTGATCACCTTATTTTTGTAATGTATCTGTAATGTTATTGCTGTCTTTTTGTAATGAAATACAGTTTTTTTGTTTACGTAGCACCGTCACGTATTCAGTTACTACCCAACCGTACAATCAGATTTAACATGTTCTCGTAACTACATGTGGTTATTATGTGTGTGTGACAGGGATGCATACATACCAATTATGACATGTAACAAAATATCATGTATTTGAATTATCATATCAAACTATGCCGAATTTGTGAATAACACTCAGTACATTATCTGTGTAGAGAGTACATAAAAACTCTGCATAGAAACTGGGCTACTGAATCCTCCAACAGCACAACTGACCTATATATTACTCCCAGTTTGGACTATAACTACACTTCCCATGCCTCTCTCTCTTTTTCTCTCCCTTTCCCTCTTTCTCTCCTCATCCCAGTATGGCCACTGTGAATTCCTCTCTCACTTTTTTCTAACCCACTCTTTGTCTTTCACCTAATTGTCCTTCTTCGGCCTAGTATACTTATCTCTCTCTTCCTCTTTCTCTTTCCATCTCTCTCTCTCTCTCTCTCTCTCTCTCTCTCTCTCTCTCTCATGTTCTCTCCTTCTTCCTTTTTTATCTTGCAGGAGCCTCCAGCATCCCAACATCTTGCAGTGTTTGGGTCAGTGCAGTGAGAGCATTCCCTATTTACTGGTCATGGAGTTCTGCCAGCTGGTGAGTGCTCTAAGCTCAAAGGTCTACTCTAGCACACAGCCCTCACCACTATAAACAGACCACACATTAGATTTTGGAAATATAACACATATTCTCTGATTGACAATTATACTTTTACACAAAGGCTTTTTGCATACTATATACAGCACAATAACAGTGAAAAGCTTGGACACTCCCGGCTGAATATGTGTTTTTTAATCTGAAGGATTTATATTTAAAATTTTCAGTGTTTTAAAATTTTGAATTTATTTACAAAGCAAAAGTTTTAAATGGGAAAGATATTTTTTTAAATGCCTACAAACATTAGTAGTTTCTAGCAACCAAAAGGTATTCAGCATATGTGGAATTCCATCAAGCGCAATCGAAAAGCATTCCAGGGGCTCCTCATGAAGCTGTTTGAGAGAATTTCAAGAGAATGTAAAACTGCGTCAGGGCAAAAAGTGGCCACTTTGGAGAACCTGGAATACGCTGTATGTCCAAAAGTTTGTAGACGCCCAGGCCTCTAACATTTCTTCTCAAATCAAAGATTTTAACAGGGAGTTTGTTGCTGCAGTAACAGTCTCTACTTTTCTGGGACGTCTTTACACTAGATGTTGGAACATTGCTGTGAGGAGTTGATTGCATTCAGCCACAAAAGCATTAGAGAGTTTAGGTACTGATGTTGGGTGATTAGTTCTGGATCACAAACGCCACTTAAACTCAACCCAAAAAGTATTGGATGGTGCTCTATCACTCCAGAGAATGCGTGTTTATTTTTTCAGAACCCATTTCTGGGCTTTATACCCCTGTAACTGATGCTTGGCACTGAGCATGGTTATCTTAGACTCATGTGTAGCTGCTCCAGAGCATCCAATTCTATTGACTGTGCTTTTCTGTGGAGCTTATACAAGATGTGTGTGTGCAACTGATGTTAGCAATGGGTGCACCTTAGAGATGAGATATGAGATAGTTTTGAATAAATACGTTATTTTTTTCTTTGATGTCTTCACTATTATTCTAAAACGGGGAAAATAGTAAAAATAAAGAACAAAAAAGATGTTTCCAAAATTTTGATTGGTATAATATATTAACTTATATATCTTCTGTGGGATAGCTATGAAACAGTTGTGGCTCAGTTATATGTATGACTTCCAGGGGGACCTCAAAAGGTATCTAAGAGCTCAGAGGAAGTCAGATGGCATGACGCCAGATCTTTTGAACCGTGACCTCTTGACCTTGCAACGAATGGCGTATGAGATCACCTCAGGCCTCCTGCACCTTCATGAAAACAACTACATACACAGGTAAATGTGAGAAAACCTCACTTCATCAACTGCATAAACACCCAATGTAACATACAGATAACCATCCTTTCACTCAAGTCAAACTTCATCTGCATGGTTTATGAGCCCTGCTACCCGAGCAGCTCTGCTTTGAATAGTTGTTCTTCAGACTCCAGTTTCAAAAGGTGTCAGGTTGCTTTACAGTTAATGTAGATTGATGGTTAGGATTTAAGGATGTAAATGAAAATGGATGCTGTCTGCCTCCCTCCAGTGATCTGGCACTGAGGAACTGTCTGCTCACCTCAGATCTGACGGTCAGGATCGGAGACTATGGTCTCTCACACAATCACTACAAGGTACTTATCATGCGGCATGCATCTTGAGAGCGGTGGTTCTGCTAATCTCCCATTAACCTGCATGTTGTGTGCATGGATGTGTCTTGTTTTTTTCTGTGCCACTAACAGGAAGACTACTATCTGACTCCGGATAAGCTGTGGATCCCTCTGCGCTGGATCGCCCCAGAGTTGTTGGAGTTCAGAGGAGGATTGATGGTCACGGACCAGACCAAGACCAGCAACGTGTGGTATGGAAAATATAGATCAGTCAGTGAAAGGCCACTGTTCAGTGGATCAGTCAATGAAAGATCTAAAATGATCTTTAATAAATCCAACTATAAATCAATGACTTTTGGAAGAGCTTGAAGGCAACACCAGTTCTGAGAAACTATCTACGTATGTTCTGGTATAAAGGAGCTTTGCTTGTGAACGATTTTTTGCCATAAGTCCACTATGATCAATTTAATGTAAAAAAAAAAAGTGAAGTTTTTTCATCCCTACTCTACTTTTCTTTTTGATTGACAGGTCTTTAGGTGTGGTGATTTGGGAGCTATTTGAGTTTGGCGCCCAACCACACAGACATCTGAGTGATGAAGAAGTCCTCACCTTTGTCATTAAGGAGAGGCAGATTACACTGGCCCAACCTCGCCTTAAACTCTCCCATGCCGACTACTGGTCAGTTTCTCTTATCCCTTTTTATTAGTGATTAAAGGAGTGGTTTGATGGAAAAAAAAAAAAAATTACACCAGTTTTTTTACTAACCACAGATCTAGTGAGTCAGCCAAGACATGTACCAACACTGACACCAAATTTTGCTTCTTTAGTTAAACTCTGGAGCTGAGGTTGCTAATAACCACTAGAAGATAGTAGTTATACCCAAACCTGTTTTGTAAATACGTCCCCAAAACATCTCTCAACTCGCTTGTACAGACTTGTTATAGTTTAACTTACTGTGAGCTATAAAGATGAACAAAACTTCACCATCTAGCTTAATGATGGGGCCAGCTACTTTAGACAATAGATGTTGTGCCAATTCGGACTCCTAAAGAGATTTTAATCCCCTTTACATGCATACACATCATGCAGGCATACAGTAGGCATACAGGCATACCGTATACAAAACTTTGAACACACTCAGTTGATTTTCTAAGTGAAAATCATCCTCTTCAGAAAACAAACTCATACATCTATATCCTAATAGTTTATATCACACAATTTTGAGTGCACTATTTCTGTTTATTTCCTGTTTAACATAAACAGTAATTGTGCATTAAAAGGTTCAAACTACCAGTTTTGGGGTTGTATTTATGGAAAAGATTTGGGTAACTGGGTTTGTTGGAGTTTGTTAGGAACATTAGCTTTGTAGCTCCAACGCTAAACTACAGAGTCAAAATTTGCACACCAAGCATGTCTGGGCTAATTGACTACATCTGGGGTAAGAGTAAATTTAATTTTCCGCTGAACTATTCTTTTAAATTTACTTTTATCTCATTCACAGCTTCAGAGTAATGTAATGTTAACGCATCAGGGATTACAATAAAACATACAGAAATTTCTTAGCAAATCAAACAAAGATTAACTTAAGGCTTTATGTGTTTTAGGTATGAAGTCATGCAGTCATGCTGGCTTCCACCCTCTCAGCGTCCGACTGTCAATGAAGTCTTTATTCTCCTCTCCTCACTGCTGGCTGCGGAGCAAGGGAGGATTGTAACAGAGGATGAGGATGAAGAGTATGAGGAACAGCATGGCAGAGGAAGGAGAGGAGAGAGCGAAGAGTCTTTTGAAAGACGATGGGATTCGCTCCGCCCAAATGCATTCCAATCAGCTGCGAGAGAACGGCAGAGAGAGAGAGATTACAGCAGAGAAGACGGAGGTTTCAGAGGGAACGGTAACTCCTTTCCTCTGCTGGATCCTGTGAATTCCATCACTCCTACTTCATCTGAGCTTGACGACATCCTGACAGTCACTGAGACTAGCAAAGGGTTAAATTTCGAATACTTCTGGGAGAAGGCCCATGGTAGGAGGGGTTACAAACCTCTTCCTCCCCCTCAACCAATTCCTACTCCTAGCTCTGGTCACAGGCAGTCTCTGGATACGCCCACCGTCGTTCCCGTCATCAGTGCTCGTAGCCCCTCATTGGCCAGCGAGTACTACATCCGCTTGGAGGAGCACACCCCGCAGGATAAGTCCCCTTCTCTTAAAGGGAAAGCATCCTCATTTCGAGCAGATTCGGTTAGCCCAGGGGATTTGGAGTTAGTAGAGATTCGTACTGGGACTCTAGGAAAGGAAAGACCTACTTTTGGTTACCAAGACAACTTTGGACGAGGTGCTTCTCAGGCAGTTCAGACTGTGAGGTCCAGTGAAGTCCAGGTCCTGGTGCCAAACACAGGCCTGGTTGAGTTTAGTAAAGAAAGTTGCAACAAAGTGACAGATTTTGCAGTGGTAGATGTTGGAGACAGAACAGGGGATGTGAAAAGAGATCCAAGCCTGAGGTGCTCTGGATCTGTAACCTCGCAAGCACCCGTCCTCCCTCCAAAGCCCCGCTCTGCATCCACCTCTTCAGGCAGCCACTTACACTCGCGACCCCTACCTGTTCCTCCTCCGATATATCCCCGGTCATATGGGCTAGGCCACTACACTGGATCCTCTTACCCCATGGGCAAACCGGAGACTTCGGATCCATTGTTTATGAGCAGCTGTTCATCAAAAGGCAACTTGGATCATTTGGGATTCAACCGAACACATCAGACGTTGCCTCCATCTCCATCTCTCTCTCCGTCAATCCCCCCATCTTCTGGGGGACCATCTATGTATCCTCCACCTCACACCTGCCCCCCACCCCTCCCTCCCCATTATAGACTCCAGAGAGGCTCCTACCACCATTACTCTGGAGAAACGTTTCCCAGACATAAGAATGCTGCAGTGCACTTACAAAGAGACCCATTAAGCTGTGACTATGCTGACATGCGAACTGCTGAAAGAAGCTTGAGACGTTCGCAGTCCTTGCACAATTCAAGGGATGGGACAGATTCATACATGAAAGACAGGGAATCCTCATTGGGCAGAGAATCGTCCTATTCCAGAATGATTAGCCCTCAGTCCATGATTCCAGAGTTTGAGAGAAAGTCCTCCTCCAGCCCAGCATCCTCGGAAGATGATGATGATGATGATTCCCCCTTCATGTCTCCGAGCAGACCCAGTGGTGGCACTACCATTGAACACACCAGCCTGGCTGATGATCCTGCTACGACCGAACTTTTCTCTAGAGGAATGAAACGAACCCAGTCTCGCCTCGACACCATTCTACCAGCCATCTGGAAGGAAGATGCAGAGATGCATTGGGAGCGAGTTGCAGCAGCCAGGAAATCCCCAATACACCTGTTCCTGACAGAAATCTCCAATGAATCCTCAGACCCAAACATTGGACAAACCTCATGGGGCAGGGAGAGTGACAGGGAGAGTGGATTTAAAGGGCTGCGACGCTCCCAATCCCTCCTCGCTGAGCTAGACTCAGCGGCACAGGCCTGGGGGTCAGACAGAGGGTCACTGACTGAACAAAACAATGGTCCAAAAAAGAGGGATTTGTTCCTCACTGAGATTGACACAGCAGTGTCAGATTGTGAAGATGCATATGATGGTGAAGGGGGAATCCCAGTATCCCGCTTTGGAACCACACCCTTCCCTTACGCATGTCCCCAAGACTTACCAACGTATGCCGAAGCAGAAGAAGCGTATTCACAAGGAATGAAGCGATCTCGCTCCCTGCTGTCAGAGATAACCATCGAGACTGCAGAGCCTGAGGCTAAGAAAGAGGAAATGACCAGAGAGGAGTTTCTAAGAGAGATCCAATCAGCTGAGACGTTTCTCACTGAAATAATAACGAGGCAGCGCAAACAAGAGGAAAGTCTGTCACCTATAGCAATATCACCTGAATATGAGACAATATGCATTGACCCAGAATCATCGCAGACTATAAGATTTGAGTCTGAAAGATCATCAGAAAAGCCCCTGAGTGAGACAAAAGAGGCCATTTATGCTCAAGTTACCAAAAGAGCTAAAAAAAGTGAAATAAAAGTAGCAGTGCGTCCAGAAATTCCAGTCCTACAAATAGCGACAGAATTACAAAGCCTAAAGGTGGAGCAAAAATTAGCCCCTGATACTAATCTGGCCAAGGCTGAATTAGACACAAAGCCTCAAAGCCCTGTTGATTTCATTCCTTCAGGCATCTTGCCTAAAACAGGGCTTCTGATGGACCAGGTGTCTCCTCTTATGACAGAGAACAAAGATACTGAGGTGACTGTCAGTGGAAAGGAAGTGTTAGGACCCAGTGTATCCCTCCATAATAAAAAGTCTGGAGAAAGACCAGAACTATTTAGACAGTCTGAAGTTCAGCCTTTGTCACAGGATAGCTCACGTGAGGGCATAACCCAAGTAAGTGATCAGAGCCTCTTGACTGATAATACTGAGAGCATTAATGCAGTTACTGAGATGAACAGTACTGAGGGTAGCCCAGTGACTATAGGCTCAGAGAAATTGTTTAAGGCAGAAGCAGAAAAAACATCTATAGATTTTCCTGAGCATGCCAATTTAGCATATACCACTGTCTCCACATCTGAGACTGACTGTGGCACAGAGTCATCTCCTGCATCCAGTGAGAACCCTTCGACTGAAAGAGGCAAAAATTCAGACATCAGATATGATGGTAAAGAAATAGAAATCTTAAAGAATATCACTTCAAATCAAACAGGTATGGATGCATTCCCATTTACATTGGCAAGGGAACCAAACTCTGATCAGTCTCTGTCCACTATTACACCCACAGACTCCACCTTATCACCTCTTACCTCTAGTTCTATGGACTGCCTCACACCTGGAGACTCATGGTCTGTTGGGGGAGGCTATGGCTGGCGGGTCCTTGGGACCGAAACTCCCCATCGAGACTCTGCCTACTTCTCAGACAGTGATTGGGATGCCGGTGAGGGTTTACCCAGAAGAGGGAGCGATGGATTGTGCTCCTCCCGTCCTGGCAGTGGCAGAACAGGAGAGAGAGGGGGAATACTAAAGGGAATTGAGGAAAAGACAGAAGTGGATGATGACAGTCCAATATGGCATGACAGTTTGAATAACAAAGCAAGAGATAAGGAGCATGTTCAAAAATTATTTTCAGATAAAATGATTATACGGAGATCTGGTGATGGCATAGAGACAGTGGATGTAAGTGATCCTGAGAAGAGTCTCAAACACAGTAGTGACGATAGTGTTTCTGGGGACTTGAAAACTGAACGCACTGTTGAACTTATTGACAAGTTGCTCTCCACCACAGAGGACAAGCCCCTGAAAGGGTTTCCATACAGCAATGGCTCACAGCTTAATTTCCAACTGTCCTCTTTTGCTGATTCTGGTCAAGAAATGGAGCATCAAGCATATTTGAAAGCTAATGAACATGAAATGGTAGATTCTTCAAAATTCAAAGAAATTCAGAAGCAGACACCAATGCCAGACAGTGGTGAATCTAGGTTATCTCAGTTTTACAGCTTTCAGTCAGAAACCTCGCCATCCATTAACAGCATCCATATTAATGAGAAGTCCTGCATTGCAGGCACACAGTGCAGCTTAACCCACTCCATCTGGTCAGAGACAAATAGTGAAGTGACGTCAATAACAGAGAAGCAGACGCTGGATATGCAAGTTGTAGATACCAATGAACTGGGCTTGAGAAACCTATCTTATACTGAAGAAAATGAAGACGAGCAGGCAATGGTAAAGTCAGAGACAGAAGGGCAGTTAGCTGCAATTGAGCTTTGCTTCACAACAAAGAAGTCTCCAAACACTGAAAGAGAACAGGTCTCTTTAACGGAGACCTCAAAAAAGGAATGCTTTTATGACTTTGTTGAGGAAGCCTCAAATGGACTTGAATTGAGGGCAAAAGAATTATGGAATGATCTTGAGGATGAAGGCACAGGTGAATGTCTAAAGGGAGAATTTGATTGCCATCGATTCCAGCAAGGAGATCTTCCCTTGTGGTCAGCTGAAAATGACCAGTGGGCATCAGCTGAAAATGAACAGTGGACAACAGCCAAGATTCAGAGCTCTGAAAAAGAATTAGGGTCAGAGTTCCTCCCAGGTTTTGGACAAAACAAGTGGGAAGAGGAAGAGCAGTTGGTTGCAGGCTGTGAATTTTGGGAAGAAGGAGCAAATGATGAACTAGCGAAGAGTGAGCCTCATCCTACCATTCTGGAGACACATGAAAATAGCTGCAATGATGAAAGGCTAGAACAGGCCGATTACACTGCACAACAAACATTTCCCAGTTGGGTTCAGCGAGTTCCTGAAACTCAGCAGACACCACTGCAGATGATGGTTATTCATCAGGAAGAAAACATTGAGAATCCTGACATGGAAAACGGAGTGCCAGAACATGAAATGAACTGCATAAAAGTTGAGGTGGATAATCTGGAGAACCCAGAGCAAGAACCTCTTCCCCAGTTGAATGGCGTTGGAAGGATAAGCTCCAGTGCCCCAGGTTCCAAGGTGTATATACAAAATGAAGCAGATGAAGATTTTTTGGACACAGAAGGAAATCAAAACTTCAACAGACTGGCTAACATCCTTAACATACAGAATGAGACAGGTGGAAGAGATGGTGTAGAGCACTCTACTGTGAAAAATCAGAATGAATCTCATGCTAATCACAACGACAGCTGGGTCAAAACACCATTTGAAACTGATGAGATGAGGAACTTGGTCATTCTTTCCACAGGAGAATTGTCAAACTCAGCTGGCCCAGCTAATACTGCTGTTAAACCCCACTTAACGGTATCATGCCAAGACAGTTTAAACAGTCAAGCTGACAGGCAGGATAATGAAAATCACTGCCAAACACCAAATAGGGAGGGAGAGGAGGATATATATTCTGGAAAAGATAGATCAGATTCTCTGTCTTGTCCCAGTCTCACTGTTAATGTTGAAGCAGAACCATGCACAATCCATGCAGGCAATGTCCAGTGCTACTCTCCCGCCTTTGTGTCTGTGGAGATCTCAGACTGTGATGCTTCTCAGCATCCAGAGATGAATGACTGTCAAGGCCCTAATACTTTTCCAAACACAGTGCACCATATAGAGATTAAGTCTAGTGCAAATTTACAGAGTGCAACTGATCAACCGTGGCCTGATGTTATAGACCGTGAAGGTCTATCACTCTTCTCTATTGATGCTGATTCATTTGATCAACCTGAAAGAGAACGTTCAACCAACACTCACAGCAAAGGGATCACAGCCAATTTAGGACATAAAACGCACATGTCATTGATCAGTGAAAATCAGGTTCGCCTGGTGTCGGACTGTGTCAATGAAGATGACAGAAATAGCATGTCTCATCCGTCAATCTCTCAGAGCACCTTGAACTCCATTCCAGAGTTGCTGATCTCAGAGTGGAAGGATTTGGATGAGGAGCCCTTGGAGGATTTTGAAAAGCTAGAGAAGTTGTGCTGCATTTCTGGAGATGAAGATATTCTTGGAGAACTGTTCTTGGGAAACCTGGAGCTGCTGGAATCTTTGAAAAAGAGTGCTAGCACAGAGGAAGGCCAAGACATCTCTGGGACTTCAGATGGCAAGACCAGAACTGAGCTGAAAGAAGAGGTTGATGGAATCTCAGATATCTCCATGACAAAATCACAAGGCTTAAAGCAGAATGAGAAGGGCTCTCAGAACTTCTCAGAAGGCTCTCAGCTTTCACTGGAAAAGAAGGTGGCAGCAAACGTCTCATCGACTGTTTCACCCTGTCATTCAGGTGAAGGCGCCAAAGGTCAACGATCACTGTCACAAATGCCAACAAAAAATGGGCTAATGATGCAGGTAAAGGATGAATTACACTTGAAATTTAAGATAAATGTATTAGGGATTGGCTAATTAAATATCCAAATATTTAAATGAACAGTGTTTAGACATCGAGAATATTTGATATTGTCATGCATGAAAAACAGAAGGTTTAACATTTGTTTATTGTTTTCAGCTAGTTGGGTTGATTTAGTGAGTAATCTTTGCATTTTAGCCATATGTGATTTAACATATTACCACGTGACCAACAGAACGATAACTCAGAGTGATATAACTGCACTTAGATGTTGCCAGTTTGCATAATGTGAGATTCAACATCAGCTACTTGTGTCCCAACATTCTCTGTGGTCTTTTGTCACACTCTCAGTCAAAACTTATTTATATTTGACGAGACAATACACAATTTATATAATTTGTTAGTTCAGTTTATCATTTTATTAATTCAGTATATTCCAATAGCCATGGCCATCCCTAACACGTATATCAAATAAGTCTGATTGACTCGAATAGAATAATTTGACTGCATTATAAAGCATAATGATATTTTTTGTCTGGTAGGAAACCACATCATCTTTCACTGTTCTCTTTAAGGTTTGTGAAGAAAAACTGCAGTACTCCCTCAGTGAGAATGTCAAAACCAACGTGCTCTGGGGGTCTGCCCTCACTGACAGTGTCATTCTGCGTCCCTGGGGAGACACCAGCACTGCCACTGAGAATGATGCTGCTAGGGAAAAAGCCTCCCAAGACACTGAGAAGTATAATGTGTAAACATAAATATATATATATATGTATTAACGCTCTTAAGTTCACCATTACGTACAGTCTTGTGAAGAAGTAAGTACACCCCATGAAAAGTTTAAACTGTTTAACTTCAAGTGCACCTGATCAGGTGCTTATGTTTAAAAATTAGTTCACTGTTAGAGAATATCTTGAAGAAATGTTTCTTATTTAAACCTCAGATATCTGATCTAGTTTGCCATTTGTTTTTTGGAGTGTGTGGTATCATCATGCCGAGATCAAAAAAGATTGTAGCGTCTGGGAAGGGGTTTAAGAAGATTTTCAAAATATTAGAAGTTGATCATTCCACCGTCTGGAAGACCATATACAAGTGGAGAAGGTTTAAAATTGCTGCCAATGCGTTCATGCCAGGCCAGCCCAGCAAATTTAACCTGAGAGCAGGCCGCAAGATACTAAAAGAAGTCTCTAATTTCATCACATGAATCTGCAGGTCGATGTCAAAGTGCATGAATCTACCATTATAAAGAGACTGCACAAATTTGACTTGTATGGGTTGCGCACCAGGAGGAAGTCTTTACTGTCTAAACAGAACATCGGGGCAAGACTAAAGTTTGCTAATGAATATCTAGGCAGGACTTCAGGAACAATGTGCTTTGAACAGACGAGTCAAAGATAGAGTTGTTTGGCCACAGTACCAAAAGCCATGTTTGGCAAAAACCAAGGACAGCATTTGATCAGAAGAAATCCATACCAACTGTAAAGCAGGGTGGTGGAAATGTTATGGTTTTGGGGCTCCTTTGCAGTCTCAGGGCCTGGCCAACTTGCAATCAAAGAAACAACTATGAATTTTTTATACCAGAGAGTTTTTGAGGAGATTGTGAGGCCAACTGTCAAAATGTTCAAGCTGAAGAAGTAGACCTTCCAACAGAATAATGATCTTAACCATACAAGAAAATCCACAAAAGAATGAAAGAAATGGAGGGTTTGACCTAAATCTTATTCTCTTTGTAATGCTTTGGAGGGGAATTGGAATGGGATGTACATGCAAGAAACCACTCAAACATTGCACTATTGAGAGAGTTCTGCATGAAGGAGTGGGCAAAAAAAAATCACAACACTTTAGAATATATGACATTTGACCCTTTTTCTTGACTTGCACCTTATTTTGAAAATCTGTGCACACTGCACGCACTTTTGCATGTATTGACTTCTGTTGATTTTATCTGTCTTTGCAGTAAAAGGGAGACAGGACCGCCCAGCCCAGTTTTATCTAAGAATGAAGATGCTGAAGTAGAAACAGAGACATTGACAGTGGTGGAGCAGCCTGAGGTCACACCTGCCCTGCCTGCTACTAACCAAGCTATGAAAGGTACTTTTAACACCAACCACCAATGAACTAGAAAAGAACTGACAAGATCTACGTCAGCAATGTTGAAACATTGTCTGCCAACAATCAGATTTGCTCCAGTTAATGCTTTAGTGGAATTACGCTAGACATAGATCATTGGTGCAGTATTTTCTCTTTATCTCTGCTTCCATTTTTCTTTTTTCCAGCTAAACTGGCCCGTCTCTCCCTCTCCCTCCCTCCACTGGCACTCTCGCTCCCTCTCTCTCCTGGCCCCAAAGGAGGATTCTGGGACGGAGGCGACCACAGAATTGGTCGGAGGAGGGGAGTTTCAACCGGAAGTGATCCTGAAGAAGAAGAGGAAGAAGAACAGGAGGACGAGTCCTCCAGGAAAGTTATCATTGTCACAGAAACAGACGTTCACAAGCGAGTAGGTCTGCGGAGCTTGCTGAAATCACCCAAGGAACCCCTGGACAAAGAGAACCGCGACCATGGAAGGAATGTGTCTTTTTTCGATGATGTCACAGTCTATCTTTTTGATCAGGTATGGAAAGTGACCAGTCAAACATTCACTCTACTCTAGAGCCTAAAACATGTCAAGGAAACTCAAAAACATATT
Organism: Piaractus mesopotamicus; assembly: GCA_023558415.1. NCBI lineage: Eukaryota > Metazoa > Chordata > Actinopteri > Characiformes > Serrasalmidae > Piaractus > Piaractus mesopotamicus. Next base: position 12,840 of record JAILXH010235841.1, on the reverse strand, counting down.
GTCCTAAAGCCTTGTTAAGTTTCTACTCTTTTTAGATCTTTGAGCAGTGCCTGTCTATTTGTGAGCTTAAATAGAAATATTACCATTGTAAATTTGTTACCATTCCAGTCAGACAGCTTTGCAGACTTCCCAATCACCTGCAAAACTTTATCTTGCAGGAAACTCCAACTAATGAGCTGAGTTCTGGCTCTGCACCCACGAGTCCATCTCCTCTTGGAAAGCCTGCACATTTCGATGGGCTTGGTGAGTGTCAACTTTTGGAGAGAGCATGCTGAAGTCAAAATCTCCAGAGGGCTTTTCAGAACACTTCAACACAAAATGTCACATAAAACGTTTAGAATTGACTTG